>JANHZT010003188.1:73925-97143 GCA_032468215.1 Stegonotus admiraltiensis
CATTCTGGACCAGTTGGAGCCTCCGGGTGCTCCTCAAGGGAAGCCCCATGTAGAGAGCATTACAGT
The DNA here is from genome assembly GCA_032468215.1 of Stegonotus admiraltiensis. Lineage (NCBI taxonomy): Eukaryota > Metazoa > Chordata > Lepidosauria > Squamata > Colubridae > Stegonotus > Stegonotus admiraltiensis. Next base: position 73,992 of record JANHZT010003188.1, read on the forward strand.
AGTCCAGGCGGACACCCCCTTTTTTAAGAGCAGATTTTAATATTGCCTTAACTGGTTTATCACAAAAAATGTATATGGGATATCAGCACATATCAAATATATCTGATAGATACTAAAAAGTAACCACAGACTGGAAGAGAATTTTGACTGAAGAGTCCTCATGCGTATGCAAGGAAATGTTTATAAATTACCTATTAAGTACAATTTGATGCAATCAGGGTGGTCTGTTAGCATGTAAATTACTTGTGTGGGTTAAAAATTCTCAAATTTTCAAGAGCCAGAAACATGTGACTTTTATTTTATAACCTTCTATCATTATCATCCTGATCTTATCAATTACTCCTACAGTATATCCATATTTTTTTCAAACTGTTTAGAAACTTAGAAAATGTTACACTTCCATTTAAACCTGCATTTCAAACTGCAGAAACATTTCTGCAGGGCTTCAAATTGTGTTTTCCTAAGACCCGAATGGCATAAGACACAGGTAGATCACCACCTACCAATATTTTGATAATGCATTCTGGGTCCCTTTTTCAAAAGATGACCCAACAAAGTATGTTTCCATTGTTTTTATGCCTTTCCTAGCCATGTTGCATTATATAGGTATTTCATGCAGGTTTGTATGCAGGATTTCTTAAAGCCCCACACAACTATAAAGTCTATTAAAACTTTAATTTTCCTTCCATAATAATTTCAGCCTTAAGAAGCCATACAGTAATAACTAGGACTTGTGTGCAGATTCTAAGATCAAAATAAAACATTAAAACATTTAAACTAAGCACAAATCATTGAGTGAAATCTATGCAGCCTTTTTTCTTCTTTATGATCTAAATCTATTTTAGTGGCAATATCAAAAGCAAGCAAACTTTTCTCCCTAGAATTCCACACAAGGGGTGAATAATAGAAAGTGTTTATCAATGGCATCAAATAAAATACTAAGTAAACATGTGAGTCTAAAAGATGCACATAAATTTTTAAAATGCCAAACAGATTATGTATTACAAGCTTTTAAAACAAAAGATGGCTCATCTTTGTAAATGATGAAAAATGTTATTCTTTTATTAGACTTGCACAATGTGAGATTTAAAAATATAGATCTATCTTCAGTGGAAAATTCAGAACAAAAGCTCTGGGATTTTTTCTATTTTAGATTTAGCAGATTTCCCTATAAATCTAAGCAATCACACCTCATTATATGGCACATTTTTATAAGATTTATAAGAGAGTCTTCACATTCATAAAATATCACTTTTCAAACTGGAATATTGGCCAATGAAGGACCCAACTTGTATTTTCTATCTGCTAAATGGTTGTTGTAGAGTCACTAAAAGAATCTACATGAAATGGATTTGGCACATGCTTTCTTACACCAGACAAAGCTTAATTTGTCATTTGTTGGATAATTGTTTTCTTCTCACCAGGAGATGTTGGGGTCTTTGCAGATCAAAAGTGGAAGAATGCTGCTTCGGAGATAGATGTTCCTGTGGATGAAGAGGATAATTCGGATGTGTACAGTAGCTGTCTGAATGGACGGTGTTCAGTTTAAAATGTTACTGTTCTGTTTGGAGAGTTGAATGATCTGATGCCGTCGTTTTTCAAAATTGAAGACTAACACAAGATTGACAGAAGATGAGCATTGTTCTGAAGAGACTGTGTTTTTAGTGATGTATTTGCAATGCTAAAATATGTCTCTTAGCAATCTTACTCTGATGCTCTGTCTTTAGTAAGAAACAACTACAACAGTTGCTAGCGTAGTAAGATTTATTTTGTTCAGCAAATCTACTATGCAGAATTTCATGTCTGGTGTTCCATAATATGTTTTAGATATGTAAAAGTGCCCAACTCAAGAGACAGAAAATCGTATCCTGTGCCAGTCATTCACTTATGCTAATTATACTTTAGACTTTGGAGGATTATTAATATAGATATTTTCTTAGTGCAAACCATATCATTAAAAATATAGAAAAGCAAGCATTTATCCCAATTTTATTTGTGGAATAATCATGGCTGATATTAATTTTTCCTTATAAAACTTTATAATATTAGTTTTGGAGTTGTTTTGCTTAGTCACATAAAAGAACATGGATCATGCCAAGATTTTTCAAAATATGTTAAGATTTGAGGTAATGACAGGAAACTTTGGCAAGTGGCATGAAAATAAATATTTACATTTTCTGACATGAATTAACATGAAACTTCAAATATAAAATGGAAAAATTGATCACAATTAGAAATTTAATCAGAAAGTTTCAAACATTCTTGAATGTTCTTTCAGGAATGAAAATTTAGAAAGCAAAAGTAATAAAATGATACCACTCACCAACACATTTTTCAGCTAGTTCTCCTAAAAAATGATTGGACAATTTTGGATTCCAGTCCCTGGTATGAATTTGTAAAATGTGCTTTCTTGCCTAACAGAGAAATAAAGAGATTTTTAAAATTTCATCACAAAACTATATCAAATACATCACATACAAATAGTTCATCAATTTCTCTTTAATATATTTCCCCGCAAACCATTTAATATAGAAAATTTACTGAACTAAAGAAGTATCATAATAAAGATTGCTATTGGAATGTTTAGAGTATCAATAGATAACAAAACTGACCCTAATATATTTTATTCTAAAAGCAGCTAAAGAAATATGCATTATTCTCTTTTAATGCTATATTTATAATATTTATATAGAGAAGTAAATAAGTATTATAAATATAGCATTGCCAATCTAATAAATATAAGTGTAATGATTCAAAGGAACATTTCAATAAACATATGCTAATATAAAAATTGATGTTGTGAACTATGCAGAAATACTTCGGTTGGTAAACAGCATGCCCATAATCAATGAGCTTTTTGGACATGACTGTTTTGAAAAAGTCCCACGCTCATATTGGAATGAAGTGCATTTTACCTGGTTTCAGGCAAAAGCTGACAATTCCACTGGGAATGCGTACGGGTCTAATATCTTACATTGGGACTGATATGATTTAACTGCCACAATTTTCTACATGTAATAGCATTATCTGAGACCATGAAGTTATTTCAAAAATTTGCTTGGAACATAAAAGCACAAGAAAATATAAGACACACAAAGATGGCCTTTTATATGCCTTACCTTTTGATCAGGCAAGCTAAAAAGAAATTCCCTGTCAAAGCGACCTGGTCTCCTGAGTGCTGGATCTATAGAATCAAGTCTGTTTGTAGCACCAATGACAACTATTTCACCTCTGTTGTCCAATCCATCCATGAGTGCAAGTAATGTAGACACAATAGAGCTAAAACATATTTCAACATAATTTTGTTTAGGGCAAAGCATTAATAGATATATGCAGCATTTCAAACTTAACTTAAAACAAACAATACTGAAGTGACAAGTACATATTGCTAAAACGTAAGGTAAAGGTAAAGGTTTCCCCTGTCCAGTCATGTCCAACCCAAGGGGGCAGTGCTCATCTATTTTTTAACCAAGGGAGCCTGCATTGTCCAAAGACACTTCTGTGGTCATGTGGCCAGCATGACTATATGCCGAGAAACACAGAATTATGTTATTTTCCCATCAAAGTGGCACCTATTAATCTACTCGCATTTGCATGCTTTTGAACTGCTAGGTGGGCAGGAGCTGGGGCAAGTAATGATAGCTCACCCCATTATGTGGCACTCGGGTCTCAAACTTCGATTCCAGCTGACAAGCTCATCATCTTTAACCACTGAGCTACCACAGCTCCTTTTCCCGAAAAATAATTAATCCTATTTAGACGTTCACGATTTTATGAATTAGTTCCAGTTTGTGACCCCCTTTTCTATTTCCAAGGCACTTAAGAGAGTCATAGTTACTGTCCTGATCCATTCAATAACCTTAGTCTGAATGGTAATGTTAGACTTACAGAACAGTAAGTCTAAGACAGAGGTAAGAAAGAAAAGCTTCTCTTCTCCTCAATTATTTCTTCAATATTTTCATTTAGAATTAACATAGATAACTTAAATATTTTAATTGCGATGCTATTCTAAAGCTAGAACACCATCTAATTATCATGAAGGTTTTCTTTGTTAGATAATAATCTGAAAGGAAAGGAGGAAGTTTGAAAAAGGCCCATCCTTTTCTTGAATTAGCCAGTCTCTCAATCTTTCTCCAAGTAGGTAATTAATGTTTATTCTCATCTCTGTCCTTTTTGTCTCACTCAGTAAAGTAGCCCTGTTTTCATTGCACGTTAAAATGATTCCTTTTTGTATACCAAGAACACACTAAGTTATATTCAGCATCTGAGAAAGGCCAAATGCTAGTCACTGGATCAATGGAATAAGGAAGGCAAAAGCAACTGAGTTAGGCTGAGTGGCACAAGCATTTGATAAACTAGATCTCTAATTGTCCCAAAGCTTTTCAAAATGGCAACTGGGCTTTCTTGGGTTTTTTTCTTTGAAAACATTTCTCTTCTCATCCAAGAAGCTTCTTCAGTTCTGACTGAATGGTGGGGAATGGAAGAAAACCTCCACTATTTATGCATCCAATGCTACATATACTAGAAGTAATATGCTAACCTCACCTGTGAATTTGGTCTTGTCTACTGGAGCGGACTGGGGCCAAGCCATCTATTTCATCAAAAAAGATTATGGATGGCCTCATCAGGTATGCCTGGGGTAAGCAACAAACAAAATTAATTGTAGATATGAAAATAATTTTTATACTTTTAAAAGCTATGAGAAAATTTATCTTTAATTGCTGTATTGAATCAGAAACACTAAGGCCCTTGAGTTCACTCATAATTATAAAGCCAAGAAAATGCATTAACTCTGCCCTGTGTATATACTGCAGATTACCTTTGACAGCTAATAGGTAGACTTCACGATGCAAAAACCTGGTAGCCTCCACACGAGTAGTGATAGGGTGGATTAGGATTGGGAGTAGCCCCATGTCAAATGTGAAAATAAACTTTAAAAGCTCTGAAAAAAAGAAATTGGGCCATCTTTGTAGAAGCTTATTGAAAAATATTTCTGCATTTAAAAGCAGTTGATTTTTTGAGTTTTCTAAAAATTTCCTTTGAGCTAAGCTCAGCTCCCAACAACTTTTACTAATGATCTAAAACTCACAGAGCTTTCTTGGCAACCTTACTGAAGTGACTTTCCCCTTCCTACTTCCAGGATATATTTTGACAGACTATCCTACAGCTCTAATCTTTCATAGTGGTCTTTCATACATGTACTAACCAGGTCCATCCCTTGTCAACATCCACATCCACAAGATTATCTATTAGTGGCTAGGGTGTAAACTATGTAAATACCATCTCATCCAATACCAGTTACACAGATACTTTTTTGTTCTGACATTTTCATCTCCAAGAACTTACATGCTTTGAGGAAACTAATTTTATTCTTCAATCAGTACAAAAATATCAAGTGTCTTTGAAGGAGGTACAAGCAAAAATACAAGAATCCAGAGGTGTTGAGTAATCAATATCACTTTTTTATCTCTTGAAGCAAAAGGAGCCACTGCATTTTCTACTGATTTGATGACTTATTCCGGTTTCTTTTTTACTAGCAACTTCACTTATTCATCTTTCTGAAACATAAATGTTTTTATGGGCATTTCCTAACAAATGAAAAAAATACATTTGCCAAAATCGGCCTGCAAGTTCTATTAAGTCTATAGAATTCCAAGTGGAGTTGGAATTCCCTTTCCCTTTCTGGAATCTCACTCCTCAGTGTCAATCATCTAATGATGGAAGATGAAGCAAAACAATGGGTCTTCCTCCACCCAAGAGCTTCAGTGTCAAAGGACTCCATTCTGTGGAGAGGATACTGTCTCACTCATTAATACAATTAGCCTTTTAAAAAAGGGTAACAGATACTATTTGTCCTTTGGACTAGAGATGCGGCAAATTATATTTGCTTAATTTTCAGAATGAAAATCATAACCGGAGGAAACAAAATATCTCCTTCGTGTCTTCTTATGGTTCACGGTTACTCCCAGCAATTGTTTCTATTCTTTGCTGTTATTTCACATTTAATGATCTTTTTCTTCTTCCTATAATGACTCCAACAAATATTAATACAGGAACTACCATGATCCAAGATAATGAACTCAGTCTGACAATACAACAACAGGGACTGGAAACAAAATCAGTTTTCACCCAGCTATTCTGAATGGGAAATACTTTTGCTCATTATGGTATTACCTTTGCAAACATAGAGGGATATATTAGCAATTAGCAAGAATGTTCAAACGGATCTCCCGCTTCAGCTGAAGGATTGAATACATAAAATTGTGTACTAACTTGATCAAAGAGGAGTCGAAGCTGCCGTTCAGATTCACCAACCCATTTACTGAGACAGTCTGCTCCCTTCCTCATAAAAAAGGCAACTTTTCTGTCCCCATGAGTGCATTCATTGGCCAGAGCTCTAGCCACCAAGGTTTTACCTGTTCCAGGAGGACCATAAAACAAACAGCCCCTGAAGACAAATGGACAGATACAGAAATCAAGCACCATAAATTAACATGAACATCAGAGATAGGGCATATATGTGACATCTCTGATGTTGGGTGTCAAGCGGGCAGCTATATAAATCTAACAAATATTCTAAACAAAAGCAAATGAATAAAGTTATAACACTAACTTTGTTATAACTAAACAACAATCTCCCAAGCTTCCTGTGTCTCATGCAACCATTAGTTCTGGTAAATAAGGTCAGGAGGAATGAAAACAGTGATGAGCCTTGGGACAAAAATTAGTCTTTATTAGGAAAATCCTATGCTTAGCTGTCTCATATAGCACATATACAGCATCAAACGTTTACAGTAAGGAATCTTAGTTTCTCTGGAGGATCTCCATGACTTTTTCCATCGCTATTGGCATCCATTCATCTATAAAAATTCAATAGCTCCTTTCATAAGTCGAAGAACCCACAATGCTATTCTGCTTCTGTGTTACATTTAAAAATCAAGCTGCTTTTTTCATGGTCTTGTAAAACATACCAAGAAATCAAATCTAAATTCTGCATTCCTAAGTTACATGGATATGAACATATGCCAGTGAGATCTTACACATATCTGAAGACTTGACATACTTAGGAAGCCTTTTAAAAATTCCAGTTTTCCAACCATTATTGAAATCAAAAGTTTCATTTTAAAAGATAATTCTGAATAAACAAACCCAATTGCATTTTTCTTTGTAAAGGATGGATCAATATTGATTGATTCCACATTTTACAGTATTACTGAACTATTTCGCTTTGTTAGATTTTTCACAGAAGTGGAGAATGGTCTTTGTCTGACAGTTCTATTTTCCTTAGCTTTCTCACACTTCTATATTGGCAACTTTAAGAGAAATTATACAATACAAAATTGTTAAAAATGTAAAATACTTTTTCTGCAAGAATTTTTTTTAAACCAAGTTATTTCATCAAATGTCACACAAATGTATTTGACCTAGCCTATTATCGTCTCTCAGCAAACTTCAATTCCAGCAACTTTCTCACAACTATTCCATTTTTCCAGAGATTTGGAGGCATATTAGGGCATGGGGGAGAGAATCTGATCTAGGAATTGCTTTTTTCCTGCTAAACTCAAATGGCTGAACCCAACTGTAGCCAGTAAAACCTGGAGTGTCCCCCCTTCAAATAATTTGTCCCATATTGTATCTTTTAATCTGACAAATAATAGGATTTTAAAATAATGAAATATAGGAAATAATCATGTTGGCCCAGGTGGTTTATTTAAATTAAATTAAATTAATTCAGATGTAACTCTTGTCCACTTTTTTATTAAGCTATTCTTTAAAATAACCCTAAATCCAACAAAGTTTGTGTATTCTGGTAAATTAATTCAAGTGTAAACATGAACAAAGCCTACCTTGGTGGCTGAATTTTGAATTTTTCAAATATTTCAGGATACAGAAGAGGAAATATAACCATTTCTTTAAGTGCATGAATATGATTGCTCAACCCACCTATACTATCAAAACGGACCTAAAAGGAATATAAAAAGCAATAAAAGAAATTAACATTTGGAAATTTAACTTATCATATGCCCAGTTTACGTGGAAAAGCCATCAATGTATTTCAAAATTTCAGTAATAAAAATATTATCCAAAATGGTCTACTTTTAATCTGGTGTAAGCAAAGTAGCTATAAACATTTAATTCTTTAAGATTGAATTTTACAAAGGAACTTAAAGATTTTCCTTTTAGCACAGTCAATTCTAAACAAAGAAAAAAAGCACACCGATTTGTCAAGAGTCATTGGATCCACGTCAGCCAAGCTTGCTCCAACTTTCACTCGTTCACGTAAGATTCCACTAGCCAAATCTTCTGCTCTGAAATTCATTGGCAGACACCTATGGCATATTTAAAAAATCCATAAATTACATGCTGAATAAAGATGCATGCATGCATAGAATGGAACTATGACTTTTCAGGTACAATATTTCATCTTGTCACAAAAATAGAATGAGAATGTTAGTCATTAGAGAAAAAAATTATAATTTTCATGAAGACATAATCCCACTGCCACCCCCAAAAGTAAAAAAGTAAAAAAAATTCTAATAATACATCGAATACATCGAAATAAATTGGGCTGCATCTGAAATTACATTCAGTGGAATTTGCTAACAATAAAGGAAGGAAGGAGGCACTACATTTTAGAAACAGTAGGGATGGGCCCAGTCTATAGCTCATGTAAAGTCCCTGGCTGCCCTTGTTCAGATTTCTTATTCTTCGTATTCTTCTTCATTAAGTCTTCAGGCACTTGTTAGCAATCTCGCACAAAGAAAAAAAAACAAATCCAAAGGTAAAAATTTTAGTGCACACATTCTGATAACATCAGTACATCAGTGGCTGTGCCCCGTCTAACTTTCAGAAGAGTACAAAGACAATATTCAGCCCCCAGCCTAAAAATGTTGCCATTCTTTTCTTTACGGCTCCATTTGCCCTGAAATGTTGTCAAATGGGTGCATGATTCTGTAGAATAACATTAGAGACATTCTGATCCATTATGATAAGAAAGATGTTCTATTCTGTTCTGGCATAGAAAGTATCAATTAAGACTAAAGAAGAACAATAATCAAGAAAAACAATGCCTCACTCCTAACCTCCAATAGAAATGCAAATTTGTGTTCACAGATGGGCAGGTTTGAAGAAATCCCACGATATAAAAACATGTTTTACATGTATAATTTCTATGACTAGAAGAGAATATTTGTAGTTTAGAGTTAAACTGTGGGGTCCTTGGTGTTCTCTGAGTGTAGTTGTTTTATTGCAGACATTTCATTAACAAGCTGGATAACTTTATCAATGAGCACTGATTTCGTAATGAAACGTCTACAAGAAAGCAATCAAGCTCAGAGAACACGAAGGACCATAAATAACATGTACGACTATGCCTCATAACAGCACCCTTAATTAGAATAAAACAATTTCCACATGGCTGGCAAATTTCATCAGGCCAAGCACATGAAACCAAGCCATTTTTTTCCCTTAGCTGAATGACAACAGAGAAATTGTTACCGGTTTCTCGCTCTTGCCATGCTTTTAGATTTTCTTCTTTCAAAACGTTCTTCATCTGAAGAGGTTGTATCACTACTATGAATGGCATGTTTCTTTCTCCTGCGGAAGCAATAGAACATTTAACAATGTTCGTGCACTGAATTGTGCTTAGTGAATGCTAACAAATAATTAAAACAGATTTAAAGTTGCAATGTCTTTTAATGCTTCTCTTGTTTTCATCACTTGAGCTGGTTCAGATGCCACAATACACTGATATGTCAGAGAAGCAACAAGACACAGCAATCCCTGGTCTTCCCATATACAAACAAACACTGTTGTTCCAATGTAAGAGGAGAAATTGTGGTTTAATTTTGACTACAGAAGAGGATCAACATTTCAAGTTTTTTTTAAGACAGAGATTAAGCCACAATTTCTAAATTGAAATATAATGGGAAAAAGGAAGCCTGAAATTAACACAGAGGTAATACAGTAGGTCATTCTCTATTAGGCACAGAACAAGAATCACCCCATTCATTCCTCATCAAACTTTACTGCAAAATTTAATTTACCAGCCCATCATTACCTCTGAACTAAATCCGTTTTCAAAAAAGCTAAAAACAATTTTATATATATACAAAATGTAAGAAACTGACAAAAACGAAATGACAAAACTATTCAAAGATAGTTCATAAAACATTACTTCAGTAAAATTTCTGGCAGGAACGGCTTCCAGCATACCAAACTATGACAATGGTTTAGAGTAATTTGCAAAGCATTCCTCTGCATTGTGTTATGCTGTCTTTCTCTTTTATTTTATAGCTGTAACAGAGGAAGGATACATTGGCTTAGCTTTTGTATTTTTTACCCAGTCAATTCTTCCAGAAATTATTCCTGAAATTCCAACATGGTAGCATAATGGCAGTAAAAAATATCCTAAATATATTATTTACCTGATATGGCTTCTTCTTGCAGGAGATCTATGAATGTCGAATAATGTGTTTTCCCTTTTCTTTTGGTGAGCTGGAACTAGATAAGATAATCAACTTTGACATGTAAACGTTTTTATAGAACTGTATAAAAATCTAGTTCCTTGATGTAAGGCAGAGGGGTCAAACTCAAGGCCTGGGGGACGGATCCGGCCTGCAGGGTGTTTAGATCTGGCCCGCAGGACCGCTCTGTAAACAGCGAAGGTCTGGCCCGTGGTGCCTCTGCCAGTGAAAACAGAGCTCGGAAGGGCTGCATGCAGTCCTCCTGAATTTTGTTTTTACTGGCAACGGGTTGTAGGAGGTCGTCACAGCTGAAAATGGAGCTTGGGAGCCCATTTTCTCTGGCAGAGCACTTGGGCCCCCGACATGAGTGACATTGAGCTGGCCATGCCCACTCAAGGCCCCCCGAGGTCAAACGGGACCCTGATGTGACCCTCAATGAAATAGAGTTTGACACCCCTGCTGTAAAGCATCTTACAGCAATCAGAAATGTTTGCAAATAAGATATATTTCTTCATCCTCTCTTCTCCAAATTTTTTAAATTCTGCTTTTATGTAAGATACTCCTTACATTAAATACTCCTACTCACAGTTGTATTTTAATGAAGCATATTAAATTCTTGTTTTAGAACACCTTTGACTAAACATTATAATAGCATAATAATATAATAAATAATAGCATACAGTAGCATAATAAAGATAAAAGCTTTAAGACAGCAAACTCTGTATTGCTGACTTACAAAAGAATTCTCATTGAAATACAGTCATGTGCAATTCTGTCTTTCACTATGGCCTAGTACAATGATTTAACATTATCCACATAAAAAAGCCAGGTTCAAATACTTCCCAACTCTCTTCTCAACACGATCAAGAAAAGAAATACGAACCAAAAAGTTGCTTAGTTTAAAAGATTGTATGTAATAATCAGCTATATTAAATGAATTATGTACTGTTACACAAAGTACCGAAATAATCACAGAGCTTAATTTATCAGAAATAATTCTAGGTAAGCACAAAATAGAAAAGCAGAAATCTGTTAAATCGAAACTATTTATTCTTTATGAAAAACGTAGGGAAATGGGGGAATGAGTAAGCATTGTGTCTTGCATGAATTTATACTAAACATTTTGCATGCAATTTCCCAAAACATGTTCTGAGTGAATTGCCTAGTGAGTGGACAGAGATCTTAGAGGCATTTCTAATTTTATCAAGTCTAACAAGTAGAGGCTGTGGAGAATTATTCATTTATTTACTACATTTATATCCTCCCGCAATCAGAGCCGAGGTGGTGCAGTGGTTAGACTGCAATACTGCAGGCTACTTCAGCTGACTGCTAGCTGCAGTTCAGCAGGTCAAATCTCACTAGCTCAAGGTTGACTCAGCCTTCAATCCTTCCGAGGTGGGTCAAATGAGGACCCAGATTGTTGGGGGCAATATGCTGACTCTGTAAACTGCTTACAGAGGGCTGTAAAAGCACTATGAAGTGGTATATAAGTCTAAGAGCTATTGCTACCAAACAACTCTTGGTGGTCACATAAACACAACCACAAACAGGACTGTACCTACTTTTTTCAGCAAGTAAATCAAAGAAAGAAAAATACAGGACAAATAAGATGATACCATAAGTATCTGTTCAAAACAGTAACAGTCCAAACTATCAACTGTTATAGAAATCTCCCTTTATACTATATGTTCAACTGCAAAAAAAACCAAACACACACTTAGAGAAGTAATAAATGTTTATTTTTTTTCTACACGCTTTATTACAGAGAGTAGCATATAATGATTCTTCCTTCAGCCATTTTATCCTATTTAATTTTAACATTAAATAAATTAAATTTAGAGGAATTATATTTTGCTGAACTTTATTATGAAGTTGATCCATTTAGTTCTAATTTAATGCTGTAACAAGAGTAAGATATTGCTGAACCAAGTTATTTCAGTTACATAAATAATTTTTAAAAATCTTACCTATAGGAGGCGCTTGGTATCTATCTACTGTTTTTCTTTGTCTGAGATTATATGGACGATCATTTTCTTCTCCTTCTGCCTCCTCTGCTTCAATATCTCCATCTTCTTCTTGAGATTCTAGAAAAATCCCCATTAAATATTTATAAAAGTGCACTAAGGTAACTTGATAATATCTATTAAAGAGCACCTGTTACTTTACAGGTGAAATATATTTTATAAAATGCAACACTGATTTGATAGTTTACAATATTCCAGAATGAACTTTATAATATATAATTTTAATATTTTTAAAAACACTTCTTGAAATATTATATCTATGAACTTTGAACACATGAGAAAGCTGTTATAATTTCAAGATCAAAACTATAAATTGACAAGAAAGGCCAAACAGCAAAGATATTTTCAAATCAGAGTCCTGAACAATTCATTCAAAAGCACCATGAATGTCTAAAGAAAAAAACAGCACTGATTAGCATTTATCAAGCCATGAAGGAATTACCAAGGCCTGAATCCATGACTGAAGAAGACCTGTCTGTTGGTATCCAACATTTAAGTGTATAGTTTGATTAATAAGTTTTTCTAGACTATTAAGAACTCAAATAACTTATTTTTCAAAATAATAGTATTTCACTTGTATTTATCGAAGTAGCTGTCAAATTACTACCAACAGTACCTTCTTCTTCACCTTCTGTAGAAACCTCGTGGTGGTTCTGGATTCCATAGCTATTTCTCCTTAACGATTTCCTCCTCCTTTTCACTCTTGAGTACATATCCATGTTTTCCTAAAATAAAAACCTCAAGAATGATCTGCATCACTAACAGCTAAATATACATGTAGCTTCCAACTATATAGTTAACCAAACTCTGATAGTCATAACAAGTATTTTAATAAGAGAGAATTTGCATGTATGCATGACAGAGAGATGCTAAAATCACAGGCTAAACAAATGTAAGTATCTTTATTGGAAATTCCGATCAGAGTACTGAGTGTTCTATCTTAGGAACTATAAAAGAATTCATGGGAGAGTTCAGAAAATAATTCAGTTATTGTATCTATTCGGCACATAGAAATATTTGATTTTATAAGAATGGAGAATCTGTTCTTGAATAAGCTTTCACATCTCGAGACAAGGGAGGCACTGTAGAACTCACAGCAGCAAGGCACTCTCTGACTAGCTGGTTACAATTCTCTGGCCTTGCCACCATGTGGCAATGTGAGGCACAGGTTGTTGCTGCCCCAAGAGCTGGAATCTACAGAAATGAGCCAGAGACTTAAGAATTCTACCACTCAGAGCCACAGCTTCCCAGCAGCCAATAAGGTAGCTGGGAAGGGCGGGGCTGTTGCAAGCTGGCCAGCTCATAGAAGGGAAAGCCTTGTTGCCTCATCAGCTAGCTTCCATTTATCCACTCATCCACCACAGCCTGTTAATAGTTGTGCAAGCCTCCAAAGTTGCAACAGAGAGGACAGAGGAACTGTTTTTCCTGTTCCTGCGACTTGATTTTGGATATCAGTTGCTACTATTTAAAGGAACCTAAGGAGTCACAAGCCCTGAATACCAACCAGTAAAACATGTATATGTAGATGGACTGTTTCACATTAATCATACTGTCTTACAGATGGTTGACTACCCTATAATCCACCACAAACCATGTCACTTCTTGTGAGTTATTATTGTATTTTTTATGAGATAGTACAGTGTTGACACCTGTTTTCTCCCTAGCCAGCCGCATTGCTTTTTCTTTCCCTTCTGTTCCTGTTATAAGGATTGAAAACTGTATACAGAATATTCAAAATTCATTTGATCCATTTTTATTAACAAGTGCTTTCGATGCTAGGCTATAATGTACTCAAGGCTTAAACAAAATGTAAGGAAAAAAAGACGAGCAGAGAATTAAGCTTACAAATTCAGTATCTGTCCACATACGCAACCGTTCCACTTCACCTGATCGCCTGTTCCGTCGGATGTTAATATTGTCCATTTCCTGAAGAACAGCTTCAGCAGTACTAACATAGAAAAATGGTAGTAATTTATTTACTTATTTATATTTTTTATATTTTTATAAATAACTCAACACATGCAATACTCCCAATTCCCCCTATTTTTCCTACAACAATAACTCTATGAGATGAGTTGGTCTGAGAGAGAGTGACTGGCCCAGTCAAATATGTAACAACTGCCTTGTGATATTGTTAAGTAAATACAATAAGCTGGATCATAATTAAACATGGTTAAAATTAAATAAGATCCTTGTAAGATTTTGGTCCAGTAAATAAATCTGCTAGTAGAAACACAGTGATTTTTGCGTTACAACATTCCTACACCCTTTTTAGAAGGAATCCTCAGTGCCAAAGAAAGTTTTTACTGAATACAAGAGGGCGCATTTAAGGAAATGAACATTATTACTCTCTTCCAGTGTGAGCAAATTCATATTTTATCCATGATTTACATATATAGTTCAGAGGCAAAAATCAAATTAGAAAAATATGAGTCCAAAGTTTATTCAAATATTCTCTATAATTCCTGAACAAACTCAACTATTAAAATTCTGGTTCACATCGTTTATTGCAGGGATAGGGGTTTCCTTTCTTGCTGGGCACCTCATTTTTTTAATGTAAAATTTTGCTTCTAAGATGGTGTGACTATAAAGTGGATAGGCTGAAAAATGTCTGATCCATTTCTTTTCTATTTCCTAGGATACAGATTACATAAAATAAGTACAATAAAGTTTTCACAGATTGAAATTGGCTAGCTGAGTAAACTAAATGTTTACTCTGCATTGTTTGGAAGCTGAATATTCAACCTAGGGGACATCTTTTTAAATATATAAATAAAATGTTTCTCATGGACTGAAATATAACACAAACATAATTTTAACAATATCATGAAATTTTACACTATTATTATTATTGCACTATTCCAACATACCTGTTTACCAATTGGTCAAACAGTAAACTCTGATTGAGACTTTCGAATCTGTTTTTTCTAGATCGACAACTTTTTCTAATTTCTCTGCCTCCATTTATACAGGCATGGTCACCATCTCCCTTTTTTTCTCCTCGAAGAGAACAGCTTTTGAGAGCTGCAAATTTCAAGTTATAATATTAATACTGATAAATAATAAGTATTTAGGATGTGTATAACAAGGTGCATGGACTGTTGCAAATGTGGAACATGGGTTTATATAGTTCTTGTTGTTTTAATGGCATTTACATGAGTGAGCTACCCAGAGTTTTATGATTTGAAAGGTACAAAAATTGTGTAAAATATTTACATACACACATACATAAATTCAATAAATAAATAATAAATAATACATAGTCATATTATTTTATCCACAATAAATATTTCAATTTTAATGATAACTGTATATTACTCTGCAGCCTTCATGCCAAATTTGCTTTGAGGGATTTGGGGTGCAGTCTAAGTAGAATTAGACTAAGTAGAATGGAGCCAGCAGCAAGAAAATGGAAATAAATGAGGCCAGTTTAACAAGTGGGTACTTGGTCATGGAACAATGAATGTAGCTTTTTCTTTTTTTACTTTTTGCACTGAAAAGAATAATACAGCATACCGAAAAGTCAGGGAGACAGAACATTAAAAATATAAAAATGTTAAGCATCAGAGTAAGCAATTTAACTATGAAGTACTTACATAAACTACGACCATTTGGTAGAGTAGCACCAGATTGAGAAGTTAACCTAAGAACAATTTAATTTGGAAAATTAGTTTGTTGTATTAAAGTTACAATTCACATAGTATTGATATTATTTCTATTCTCAAGTGTTACATATTGGCATAAACTGTTATAATTTCAACTCTACAAGTGATATGAAAACTATTTATATCCCATATGTATATTTTAAAACAGTTAAATAATTTTTACGCTGCTTCTACAAATGAGGAGCAAAGTTAATAATTCATTGAAAGCAGGAAAGTGAATTTTTTCATTACAGATGTCCACACAGGAGACTACTTTCAAATGATTGACAAAGCCAAGACAAAAAATGTAATTTATTTTACTTTTGAATTGAATTATGCAGTCAATTTAGTGATAATTTTTAGAATATCTCTAGAACCACATCTGCTTCCAGAAGCTTTGCACAGCTTGGAGAACTCAAGTTCTCTACCTCTGGTCTAAAGTCATCAATGAGAAAGCCTGGTATCAGTCTTTAAATTTGGTATTCATTTAATGAAGTTTAGCATTCCTAATTTTTTTACCATTCTAGAAAGCATTCAAATAAGGTATAGGCTATTCAGTCCATTCCCTTGAAATAATGATTTGTATTGATCTACCATCATGCTTCAAACAATGTCAAGCTACTCAATACAACATTTTTAATTTGTATGCTAATGTGATAAATGCTTTCAAATGCAAACAATTGAAAAGAAAATATCTGTTGTAAAAGAAAACTTTAATTAGTTTACATTGATCAGTTTATATGTTCCAGTGCTATAATGCAGTCTATATTTTTTCTTTGAAAAGAAATACTTTCAAGCTAAAGTAGGGTCCTACCTCATTCATCGTCACAATACAAAATAGAAAGTAACGTGTTTAATTCTTAGCATCATCAAAAGCAGCTAACTTTCTTTTCCTTAGTTTGAACGGTAATTATAGCGAAAGTTACATAAAATGATAGGGATCAAAAACATTTAGAGTTCCAAACTGTAGTTTGAATATTCCCAGGTCAATGAAACCATTCTTATTCTAGAATTTTGTCCTAAGCCTGTGCAAATAGACAACCTATTGTGAATTTACCTACCACCCAATCCAATAACCTACCTTAATGGTTCTAAGACAAAAAAAATAAAGGAGTAAATAGGTTTATTTTGATTTTGTACTGTTTCCTATTGTGGAATGTTCAACATCTTTCAAATTTTCTTCAATTCAAAGATGGAATACCAGAAATATGCTAATGGAATATTTTAAATGGGATTATTTTATTCCAACTCAGAACATTTTTTCTTCCATTTTGTGTTCTTACCTAATAAAAGGGACTAAAACTAATGTTACAAATAGTACTAATCTAATATTACAAATAGAACAATAATATCTACTATACCAATTATGAGATGAAAAATGGCAATAATCAAAACCTTGAATTTTTTTTCAATTTTAATATGCTTTAGCCCCTATTACAAAACGTAACATTATCACATAAAGAACTTGTAACATAAAAACTTTAAATAATTTACTGTCCTTAATAGTTAAGGAGTTAAACTGAAAAGAGGATATAGATATATGCAGTGGTGTGCTAGTAAATGCATTAACAACCGGCTCTGCTGGCTTCATTCGCTTGACTGCACTACTAGCCAACTAACAGCTGATTGACACAATACTAGGTATAGCAACTCAGTTCTGCTATCTACTGGCTTGCAAAATACTAGAAAATTCAACAATAGGGTCTCACGACCAATACAAGCCTGTTCGAGTACATCATTGGATGTATGTGTATATCCCATCACCAATGCTATAATAAATCCAGTCAGACTGAAGAAATCTTTGTTTTTGATGCAAAGCTAGGAAATATATCTGTAAAAACATTCAGGTGAATGCTCTTATGTCCCTGCCATAATTAGGAAATTCACCTTCACAAATTCCCACAGGCATAATTTTTACATTCAACCCAGCATCTAAGGATAAACAGGGATATCGGCACCAAAGCTTTCATGCTTTTCTGTACAAGTAGTCTTCAATTTATGACTGTAACTGAGCCTGGCAATTATGGCCATGGGCTGTGTCAATCATAAAGCAGTTCATCATGGGATAACCCCAATTTGACAATCTTTTTTTGCAATGGTCATTAAGCGAACGCAACAGTTGTGAGATGAAAGAAGCAGCTGGAAGGCGAATATAAAGGTTGTTAAGCAAACACTGTGGTCGTTAAGTGAACCCACTGTTTGCTACCGGGTGTTTTTTCCCAGAAACAGAAGTAAATGTTGGCTTCCAGAAAAAAAGTTGTAATCACAGATACATGACTGTGGAGTGCTGCAAACAGTTGTAAATGAAGGCCAGTTGCCAAGTGCCCAAAATGTGGTCATGTGACTGCAATTTGTGTGTGTGCGTGTGTGCACATGATGTCAGAACTTAAAAAACAGGTGATAATCAGCTTTTCATGGGTCTGCCATAATTTTGGTCATTAAGCAACTCAACATAATTTGAGGATTTCCTGTACCCTCTTCCCAGTTTATCCTCCATGCCAATACTACAGATGAATGCTAGTTTTAAACTGATGTTGCCATTGTAAGTATTACTGCAATCAAAACAGAAGAGAAAGAGAAGTGAATGTGTCATCTTTGAGTATTCTTGCCACAGAAATCAGGAAGCACACACACACACACACACAAAATGTGCCTCTTCAAAAATATACAGTATATAAACAAATTTTGAAAAATTCAGGATTTAGAGCTCACCATAGAAATAAGAGCTCTTAATTTTTCCTTTCCAGAGACCAAGTATTAATTGTACTTCTAAATGTATACTTGTAGAATTCTTGCCTAAAACACATGAACGCTGGCTTTTAAAAAAAGGAGGGGGGAGTTAGATTTTCTCATGTTTCTCTCTTGGGGGGAGTGTATACATCATCACCACCATCATTATTCCAAACTGGTTCTCTCAGCAATAGAACAACAAAATAGAAGGATATTTAGATATCGGCTCTAATTAGCATAAATAATATGGAAATTATTTATCAAGATTAATAACAATATTTAGCAGTGCCATTTTTAAAAACATCTATGAGCCTTTTACTTCTGATTTCACACAATTCATGTTTAAATGTTCATAGATAATGGAAATTTCATTAGTCATGATGATGGTCCTCTTGAAATGGACATTGTCTCATTTCAGCTTTTAAAGTGGGGAATCAGAAATATTAGCACTCATTTGTGCAGTTCCAAATACCTAATACAATAATTTTAACAATTTATGTATTATCTCTATCAACTCTATACTTTGTTTTATTTTTGTTTAAAGTAACATTTGTTCTCTTTCCTGCAGAACAAGTAACACATGCTGAAAAGAATCATAAATAATATGTGGTCAATTCAACTCCAAAGCCTAATTTGTGTGTGTTACATTGGTTAAACTATGTAATTGCTAGGGAGCAATCTCACAGGTCAAATTTGGAGTTAACAGCAAAAAAAAAAAGCTATTAATTTGTAGCAGAAACAAACATGGCTAATGCTTTCTATTGCTGAAGAAAACATGGAACTAGTTAAACTTATTAACATAATACTATATGCATGGAACAGAGAAAACTGTACTGTGATCACAAGGAATTCCAGATGTCTTAATGTAAGCAACAGATGGAGTTGCTCTTTTTCTTTCCCACAAACAAAATTTGTCATTTGAAATAAAGTTTGGGGTGGGGGGGGGAGAAGGGAGGAAGCGGGAACAAGCTGTACCTCATGCACTTATGCATGAAGTCAAAATCTCTGGATAAAATCAGTTACTAATGATTAATTACGCATGATGAGAAAGATGGGATGGGCGTATAGCATCCAAAATTTAGTTTTCCCTTTCACTGCAGCATACAATAGATTTTATATCATAGTCTGAAACAGAACCCGATATAAGGAGGCTATTTTAAGTAGCAGAAACATTTCTTTAAAGGGAGTAAAGGTTTTGCCTTAATCAATAATTTAAGCTGTTTAAGAAAATGATCAAAGTTGTATACGTGTAAGTACACACCGACATGTGCATACACACACAGGTTTTTAAAATATTTAATATGCTTACCGGGACTGACCAGTTGAGACACTCCATTCCTCTCGCTGTCCAGTACTGCGAGATTTTGATTTGTCTTTGCATACAGAATCAGCATGTTTCAAGGTACGTTTGGCTGGAGGAGATATGTGACTATCACTCAAACTACCATCACTACCATCATCTCTCTAGAGAAGAAAAAAAAAAGCAAACAGTTAGTAGTAGTCTAATTCATGACATTGTTCAAGATAAATATTCTCCAATTCAGGAGGAGTGGGGAGGAACTGATTCTTATTCAGATAATAGCAATCATCCTTGCCTGAAAACTGTAAATCTAATTCTAGAAAGAAGGTATGAGAGATATTGAGGAATTTGCTATATCTTTTTCTGGGGATTAAATCAAATTTGAGCTTATTTGTCTGTTTTGTATTTACAACTCACAACGATCAAATGCATCTCTTAGTGATTTAAAAGATATATAGAAAATTACTGACACATCAACAGTAGCCTAATTTTAAAATGTCTACTATCAATAAAACATAATGGACTCATGTTGAATCAATATAGGCATTAATGGCTAATTCTGCATTTTAAATGCACTACAGAATTTTCTTAATGCAATCAGGGAGGGAGCCAATCTGATTTCCACTGGAAGTGGTTCCAAATGCCAACATTTATATTAACAAATATTTCATTATTATTACTTCAATGTATACAATTTATTCAGCCCTAGGGCAATCAAAGCCACTCATACAGCCTAAAAATGAAAATGAAAACCAGTTTAAACAAGTAGCTCAAATAAACAATTAAAATGACTTGAAACATGAATTAAAGAATGATATAATGAATATCAAAATTCAGAATGATCACACTAAGCCAACAGAATTTAAATTACTGCAATTGATTTTAGGACATGTTTCCTATATTGAGTTTTATGGTGCTAACTCACTATATATTTGACTTTTACTTTACACTTTTTTTAAGTTTCATACTTATGTATAAAGAAGGAGCTCTCCTCAAAAATATCTGATATCCAATTTAGGGTTTGAACGCAGGTGATAAACAAATCCAGGAGGACTGCTTTCTTATTTCCTTCAATAAGAATGCACAGGACAACTTTGAATAGTTTGGCTGGTGGAAGTCTTGCCCTTTTGGGAAAGTCTCACACTAAAAAAACTGTTCCAGGCAAACACAAGCAGAAAGTCAGGAGTCCTTGCCCTGTCTTGGTCAGAACTCCCCCCCCCCCGCATATTTCAGTAACAAGAAACTATGGCTCCCCACAAATAATTACAGGTAGTCCACAACTTACAATCATCTATTGAGCAGCTGTTCCAAGTCACAACAGCACTGAAAAAACTGACTTTCAACTGGTCCTTGCATTTATGACCATCACAATGTCACTATGTTCCTATGATCAAAATTTGCAACCTTCCCAGCTGGCTTCCACTTAACTGGCTTCCCAGCTGGCATCCACTTAACAAATGCAGTGATTTGCTTAAAAGCAAAAAAGGGTGTAAAATCGGCTGTGACTCACTTAATAACCATCCTGCTTAGCAACTTGGGAATTGTTGGTCCCAATTGTGATTGTAAATCAAGGACTATCTGTATATCAGGGAGCAAGGCTTCTCTCAGTTATGCTCCATACCCTTGATATCACCAGCTCACAAAACAAGTAGAGAAGCTCATCAACACCATTTCTCCACTCCATTTACAGACACACTGTCACAGGGTACACAGAATGGTGTTTCTGAATGTAACACAGGAAATAAAATTGTATGTGACAGTACAAAATATACATAAAATAAATCCCTGCATTTTTTTCAACAATTATGCAGGATGTTTGTACCATTCCATACAAACCTAGTTACTAGATTCAGAAACTTCAGATATATTCCATACAATAAGAAACAGAGTTCTGTAGGAAAAAATACCTATATACTTTATTAAATATTACATAGTCAATGGCCAAGTTACACCCTACTTTGTACACAAAGGTGTGTCTATACTGTTAATAACATACAAAATGCTGGGATTCAATCTTGTAAGGGTTCTGAGTAATTCTATTCTATGTAGAAACTGAAGCTACACAACTGGTTTGAAACCTGTTTCAGTGGTGTGGGAGAGCTTAACTAGATAAAGCAGACAAGGCAAAAACATTATAGCATCATTGCCTGAAGTCATTAAGCAAGCAATTTTCAATGTAGTGTAATTAATACCAATAATAGTGAGATCCAAAGGACGTGAAAACCCCCCTTCCAATAGCTTCAAGAAATATTTCTTCTTTATTTCAATGACTATTTTAAGACTGCTTAATAGGCACTTGTTCATCTTCTAAAGGCTCCACAAAATAAATAGGGGGAGACTAGGTATAAAATTGTCAAATTCAATTTAAGTAAGAACTGAAAGGTTTGAACTTGTTTGGGTGAAGTTATCTCACAAAACTCAGAGTATTAAGGCAATGACAAAAACTTAGGATGTGTACAATAATTTTACCAAGGTCAAGCAAATATATGTTTAATTTTTTTTCTGAATAAAAAAGAATTGATGATGCAGACTTTCCAACCCCACTGCAACCCACCCCCTAAAAAAAATCAGAAATAGAACTATACAGCCCTAGTGAATGTTATAGAGTTATGATGGGAAAAGGGAAGGGGAAATTTTCACAAAAATCTACCGTACTTGAAAAAAAGGGCTGGTTGGTTGTTTTGTGTTTTTTTTTACTATTTACTATTCACTTTGATGACCCACGATTGCTGTGGCAAATCTGCTACGAATCATATTGTGGAAGTATGCAGATGATATGGCAGTGGTGGGTCTTATCCAGGACAACAACGAAGATGCTTATAGGGAAGCGGTGAAGGTTCTGGTGAACTGGTGCTGTTGTGGTCCGCCAGCAGCCTGCGGAGTTGGCAGCGGAGTCGGACAGCGATGTGGGTGAGGAAGAACATGGGCCAGTCCTGGAGGCTGGGGAAGGCCCAGATGAGGGTTCTGCATCAGAGGCAGAGATGGGGC
>JANHZT010003188.1:137809-149655 GCA_032468215.1 Stegonotus admiraltiensis
AATAATATTTATATACCGCCCTTCTCCCGAAGGACTCAGGGCGGTGTACAGCCATAATAAAATACATCGATACAAAACTTAAAAGTAATTTTAAAATCAAATTAAACAATTTTGGCTCCCCATTTAAAACCATTTAAAATCCCCCAAATTTAACACCAAATTAAAAACCACCCCTTAAAAATCAGGCCAGCCCAGCTTCTTGGAAAAGAAAGGTCTTAAGAGCCCAGCGGAAAGTGCGGAGGTCCGGGATCCTCCGAACCTCAGGGAGTAGCTCATTCCAGAGGGCAGGTGCCCCCACAGAGAAGGCCCTTCCCCTGGGGGCCGCCAGTTGGCATTGTCTGACCGACGGCACCCTGAGAAGTCCCTCTCTGTGGGAGCGTACTGGCCGGTGGGAGGCTATTGGTAGCAGAAGGCGGTCCCGTAAATATCCCGGTCCTACCAACTTACCAAGAAATGTTTCTTATTTCAGTTTATGTCTAATAACTTTATGTCTTCACTGTAATTTGGAGATGATGTATCATGAGAACTTGTCAAAAGGTGGCAAGACACAAGGATTAGTGTAGAAATGAGAGATGATCCTATACGTGCAAAATCCAGACGTATGCCTGATATCACTTAATTCACAACATGGAAAAGCATAAATGGGTAACATTGCAAAGTTTTACATGTGAATTAATTGTATGCGGAATGGGACAAGAGGTCACAGGGACATTGCCGTGCCCATTTCACTCTGGCCCCCCATTGTAGCCAACCTATCACAGGCGTTCATTCTCAGCTAGCCCTCTACCAGCATTCCTGCCTGCCACTGGTCCATCCCCACCCACCCCCGGTTTGGCCATGGGCAGTTCACCTAAGTGAGTGCGGCAATGTCACCAAAATCAGTTATGATTTAGTTCTGTAAATCCTTCAGTTAATTTCTAACCAAAATTAATTCTAGTAATTTCAGTAATTAGCAATAGCATTTATTTACCTACCACTTCATAATGCTTTACTGCCGTCTCTAAGCAGTTTACAGAGTTAGCATATTGCCCCCAACAATCTGGGTCCTCATTTTATCAACCCCGGAAGGATGGAAGGCTGAGTCAACCTTGAGCTGGTCAGGATTAAATTCCTGCTGTTGGCAGTTATCATGCAGTACTGCTTTCTAACCACTGCACAACCAGTACTAATTTCTACTAATTGTATGAGTAATTTTTTATTTAGCTTCCAAATACAAGCATTTGATTCTCACTTGCTGAAAACAAAGTACCCTGGCTTTCAGTGCAATTAAGGAATCTGCAGTCTGTCTATTAGTCAAGGATAGAATATATTTGCTTCCTATTTCAGGCAGAGCTAAGGCTGAATGAAACAAAAACATTAATAATTGTTAGCTAGGTTCCTGGTGATTAAATGGACAAATGCTTCTTTCTTGGCCTACCTTCAGTAATATCTTATTTCTCCAAGGATATTCAGTAATCTGTTTAATCACTTCCCTCAACCTTCCAAGAGCTGCTTTGGTGCAATATATCAAAGCTAGAAATCAGGGGACTGTGAGTTCTAGTCCTGCCTTAGGCAAAAAGCCAGATGGATGACCTTGGGCCAGTCACTTTCTCTTAGCCCTAGAAAGGAGACAATGACAACTACATTTGAAAAACTTTGCCAAGAAAACTGCAGTCTTGTCTCCAAGAATTGGACACAATTGAATGGAAGAAAAAAAAACCTTTCACTTCTAGTTCTCTATTGGAATAAGAAGGAAAATGCTATTACAACTCTAGTGCACCAAGAATAATTTAAGCCTGTGTCACACACAGGCTGGGGATAAGATAAAGGCAATGTCATGGGAACACAGCAATGAAAGGATTTTGACAAGACATGTTTGTATGATACAAGTCAGCTCTTGGAGCATTTAGTTTGCAGTTTTCCAAAGAAAAACAAGTATACACACATTTTTCCAGTGTTCTTTCAGTGAATGCATGTTTTGTACTTTGTAGTGTCCAAGAGCCATAGTGGCACAGTGGTTAGAATACAGTATTGCAGGCTAATTCTGCTGACTGTCAGCAGTTCGATTCTCACCAGCTCAAGGTTGACTCAGCCTTCCATCCTCCCAAGGTTGGTAAAATGAGGACCTAGATTGTTGAGGGCAATATGCTGACTCTGTAAATTGCTTAGAGAGGGCTGTAAAGCACTGTGAAGCGGTATATAAGTCTAAGTGCTATTGCTATTTCTAATGCAACTATTTTGGTTCTTCTACTCACGTTCTAATATATAGTTACATTCAGGGGTGAAATGAGGGGTGAAATGCTAGCGGTTTGCTCCGGTTCAGGCGAACCGGTAGTGATAAAAACTACCGGTTCACATGAACCGGTAGTTAGCTACCAGTTTAGTCAAACCAGTAGTTTTAAAAAGCTACCGGTTCCTGCAAATCAGTATTTCCAACAATCAGCTGTGCCGCGCTGTTTAGCTTTGCTAGAAGGCAGGGAATCCTGCTCTCTAGCGAAGCTAAATCACATGACACAGCTGATCCTCCCCCTCGCTGTTCTACTTACCTTCCCAAGCCTCCTTTTGGCACATGCTGTGCATGTGCACACAGCGTGTGTTTGGCATGCACTATGCATGCGCACTCAGCGCATGTTTGATGCACAACATGAATGCATGGCCAGTGAACCGATAGCAAACTGGTTCAGATTTCACCACTGGGTGAAATCCAGCCGGTTCTATCTGGTTCGGGTGAACCGGTAGCGGTGGCTGCGGGAGGCTCCGCCCATCTGCATGGGCGTCATGATGTCGCTTTTTTGTGACATTTTAAGCCTCTGCACATGCACAGAAGGCTTTGCGCATGCACAGATGGCGCACGTGAGCACATTGGCGAACCAGTAGGGAAGGTATGTAAATTTCACCCCGGTTACATTGTAGATGTTAATTTAGATATTTAAACTTTATCTCTGACAGCTTTAGTTCAGCAGGGATTGCATCTAGTCCAGCAGATTTACAGAAGACAGAGGGAGGTAGTGCCCTAAGAATAAGATCATGCAGACAACTGAAGAGGGATTCCCCTTAACACAGACAAGACCAGTAGTTCTTCATTTCTGCCTTCTACCAACAAACTAATCACTTTACTTAAAAGAGTTGCTTGTCATTAGAGCTCTATTTTGTTTAAGCCATTGTTTTTTTATTGTTTATTTCTTGCTTGTATCATTTGATTGAAATATTCTGTCTTCTAAAGAAAAAAGTCTACATGATTGCAGCTGGGCTGATAGGAGGCATTTACCTTGTTGGCATCCTTTCCCTATTCTTTGGAGTGAAAGAAAAAGTTGGTGAGCATATCTAAACCTTATTAATATTTCTGGGTGTCTATTTTCTTCATTTAATCTACAATCTCATATAAACAACATTGTATATATTCCGCCCATTATAGATCCATACACCTTAATGCCAGACAAAAAAGTTCCTTTCTTTAAAGGACAAAAGCATGCCATGAAGCATCAACCATATTTGATATTTACAGCAGCATTTCTACTGATTTTGACAGCAGTTCAGGTAATTCTTATCTACCTAGCGTCTGTGTCAACTTGGTTTGTCATAAATTGCATTGAAGAATCTATGCTGCTGCATCGTAAGAACTTGATCATATGTACTGTATGTAATCTTATTTTCCCTAAAGAGCAATCCTATTTTCTCTAAAAATCAGCCTAATGTATTCGGGGGGGGGGTGGGATTCAGAGATTTTACTGATTTTGGCTATCGTGGCATTTTTATTGTTTGTCAAAAATGTATAGATTTTTAAGTTGAAAGTCAATGGCTGTGATCCAATGGTGTCACAGTTACAAGTTTGCTAACCTCCTTCATATCAAAAGAAAAGATACAACTTATGGCACAAAAAGCATGCATGCCCAGAGATTTTTAATATGTTTGTTTGTTTGTTTGTTTGTTTGTTTATTTATTTAGGCTTCTATACCGCCCTTCTCTCGAAGGACTCAGGGCGGTGTACAACAATATACAATTAAAAACAATATAAAAGAATTAAATAATTTGGCTCCAATTAAAAAACACCTACAATTATAAAAATTCTGAATATAAAAGTTATACAAAAGCATATCATATTTATCACTTATAAGAATGGTATATAGTCATTTTTAAATGATGAAAAGGCCAATAACTATGTAATCATATGAACTGTGAAATAGCAATAGCAATAGCACTTAGACTTATATACCGCTTCGCAGTGCTTTACAGCTCTCTGTAAGCGATTTACAGAGTCAGCATATTGCCCATAACAATCTGGGTCCTCGTTTTACCAACCTCGGATGTATGAATTGTATCACTATATTTATCCATCCTCCTTCACATTTGAATCATGTCTACCTTCATAATATAGTTCTCTTTTCTTTTAATGATGATTTATTAAATGTATATGCCACCCTACTACTAGCACTCTTTTCTTTTCTTTTGTTCTAGATTGAACAAGGAAATTTCGTTCTTTTTTGTACTTATGCAGCTGATCTTCGCAGTCACTTTCAGAATTTAGTGCTGATTATCTTGGTAAGTGTGCAGACAAAGCTAAACCTTTTGTGTGTCTCTTCTTATCATATTTCTATAGGTCCATACCTACATGAAAATCAAGTTTTCATGACTGAAGGCCTTTCTCCATGTATACCTAACCTTGGCATAATATAATAAAAGGAAAAATATTGGTTTCTGTCTCTTTGGTCATCTTTTTAAACTCATGGTTATCTCTTCTGAGTCCATCAGAGTCCAAGCTTCTGCTCCCTTGTTGTGATGTGTAGCTATTGATATTTATACGGTACTGCAGTCTTCAAATTGTACACTTAATTCTGTTGGAAGCCATAAACATATTTTTCCCTTTTCTGGCCTTTTTTTCTGTTGTAACGTATAGGTGTCAGCTACAGTGAGCGTTCCATTCTGGCAAAGATTTCTGAAGCATTTTGGCAAAAAAAAAGCAGCATGTGGAATATCGGTAAGTAGGCTGCTAATAGTTATGGCTGCACAGCTTTTCAGATTCCAGAAAGGTGCTTCAGAGCATACAAAGGCATGAATGGAGCACCTGTCTGTAACTCTTTAAGGCAGCCATGCCTTTTTCCATGATCATGTGGCAACAGCAGAGGGTAGCTAAGATATGCCAGGTAAAGATGTGACAGCTTTAAAGAGTTCTAGAAGTGTTGGGCTTGTGGTCCTAAGCACTTTGAAACACCCTTTTAAAAATGAATTTAAGGCAGTGTGTAGTCCTAGTAATCAAAAAACTTGGAATGTAATTATTTGATCAATAACCTTTTCTATCTAGGCTTTGCCTTTTTAGCTGTTTGTAAACCCTTTTTTGAAATCTGACCTCCCTTTGAGATGACTTGATGACTTAATCGTAGCTAAATCTCCTGGTCCTTGTTCTGTAGATTAAGAATATCTTCCTGTTATGGTTTATATTCTGTTCAGACCAACAGACTCCAGATTATGTAGCTGAAAGTTAAAGGGACGCTGTCTCTAGGAATGACACCTCTTGTCCTACAGATTTTCTATTTATGGTGGATCTGAAATAGATGGATAAATAGTACAGCCAAATGCTCCCTAACAGTATTTTTCAAACTTGGCAACTTTAAGATGTGTGAAGTTCAATTCCCAGAATTCTCCAATCAGTTGCCTGAGGAATGCTGGGAGTTGAAGTCCATACATTCTTAAAGTTACCAAGTTCGAAAGGCACTGTTGCAGAGTATGTGGCCAGTAGCACGTACTCTTGATGTACATTTTTGAAAAATAGTGTTCTATGATCTTCAAAGCAGGAAGAAAACCAGACTTAAAATTAAAAGGGTGGTTTCTGCAGCAAAAAAGACCACTCACCGCTGTAGCACTTTGAAGCATGTGCTTTGCATATGGAAGATCCAGGGTTTTGTCCAGCGGTGAAATCCAAATTTTTGTACTACTGGTTCTGTGGCCGTGGCTTGGTGGGTGTAGTGTGGCTTGGTGGGCATGGCTTGGTGGGCGTGGCAGGGGAAGGATACTGGAAAATCTCCTTTCCCACCCCGCTCCAGAGGAAGGATACTGTAAAATCCCCATTCTCTCACCACTCCTGGGGGAAGGATATTGCAAAATCTCCATTCCCACCCCACTCTGGGGCCAGCTAGAGGTGGTATTTGCCAGTTCTCTGAATTACTCAAAATTTCCGCTATTGGTTCTCCGAACTGCTGAAAATTTCCGCTACCGGTTCTCCAGAACCTGTCAGAACCTGCTGGATTTCACCCCTGGTTTTGTCCCAGGTCTGAAATTCTAGCAAACTGACACCAATCATTGCCAATGATATTAATCTAGACAAGTTGGTGGTGACTTACTACATTGCCAATCTATAATGATTGTCATTGTCATATATGTACAGTAATCTTAATCCTGTTTATATCGTTGTTCAGTTGAGACATTACCCTTTCTTAGACATTCAATTAAGGATGAAACGATTTATTTTTCTCCTTATATTCATTCATTCTAGTTGATGATTCCTTCTGTAATCATGTTGGTGACTATCCCTAATATCTTTCTCGCCTACTTTGTGGCTATTGTATCTGGACTTAGCATTGCAGCGTCTTTCCTCCTGCCATGGTAAGAGTCTCTTTATAAGGGGTAGGTTATGCAGGGAATATCTGCTGCATTTGGCTAAAAGCAGCACTTTAACCTTTGGGTGATACCCTGCAGTTTGCCTCCAGAAGATGCTTCATTTAGTTTAATTAAAAATTAATACTGATGGAATTGATTCAGTGCAATGATACATAACGGCATCTTTAGGGCTGGGAGCTCTTGGGATTATGGAAAATCCCAATCTTGAGGCCTCAGATTGTGTCGTTAGAGATCAGATCTTTCAAACATCTTGTCGAGAATTTTAAGACAAACCAGTGGAAGAGAAGTCTAAGGATAAATGATTAAAGTCCTGGTGACTTTTTAACAGCAGCTTCAAATATCTAAAGTGGGGGGGAAATTATAAGATTAGGCAACAAAGCATATGAAACTCTCCCTATTAGCTATGTATAAAGTATTATTAAAAGTATTAAAAGTATTTTAATAAAAGTATTATTTTAAAGCAATATGAAAATATAAAAGCTCTATTATGAAAACATGCATTTAATTTTAGATCAATTACCTTCCACTCACTAAGTTCTGAATCACATGATTTTTAAAGTCTTTTTTTTTTTAAAAGTTGGTTCTTATTTTAAAATGTCTTTTAGTGATTGTGCACAATTTGCATATTCTTAAGGGGGGTCACATGATCACTGGCTTTGGTTTTTGCACATTATTTTTATATGCAAGGACTGGAATGATAGAAAAATAAGAAAGGTCTGCACAACTGGGATTTATTATTAGAACAAAAACTAGCAGAAGTTTGAATGGCAGTTATACAGATAGTTGCCGCTCTTCCTATGGTAGTCCTATACACCTAACTGTGATGTGCACCTTTTTAATGTTGATTAAAGGTCCATGCTGCCTGATATAGTTGACCATTTTCGAATGCAGAACATTCACTTACCAGGGCATGAAACTATCTTCTATTCATCCTTCATCTTTTTCACAAAGATGTCAACTGGTATTGGAATGGGAATTTCTTCCTTCAGTCTACAGTGAGTGTTTTAAGTTTTGTTTTGTTTGGGATCTTGCATTTGTTCAATTCAATAAAGGGGCACCAGGATAGGCAATCTGTGGCACTCCATATATTTATAAATTACAACTCCGGCATTCTTTGCCATTGTCCTGGTGTCCTAGGAATGTTAGGAATTGTACTTTAGCAACTAGATGGTTGTGCACTGCCTACACCTGCTCTTGTGATTAGGCTTGCAGGTAATCTCTTAAATTCTCAGTTTGGTATGATAAAGATACTACATTATTTATTTATTTTAAAAGTGTAATCAATTTATAGCTATCTCAGTTGCTCCGTTATCCATACATGCTGCCATATAATAAATACATTTTCAATGTGAACTCGGTTTAAGAAAGAATTCGTATTACCCCATACCCAGTCCCTTAGATTTTATTCCGCTTTTATGTTTCTTTCAATTCATGGAAGATTAAAAAAAAAAGAATATTCTACAAGTTTTATCAAATCTGGGGGCCAGCTTGAACTCGAGCTAAAATTAATTGGGCTGTTTTCAAACCAAATCTTGTTTTGGTTGACATTGGGTGATCCGATAGGAAATACTGTGCTGGCTATAACAGAAAAGGGGGAGTCCAGAATTTATTGTTATTTCCACTCCTATTTCTTTCCTGGGTCCAGGTAATTGTGTTACTAGCTACTTTAGCTTCCAGGTTTTGCTAGTTTACCAGCAGTCTATAAGACTCCATTCATTCCGAGTATGGTGACAGTAGAGTATGCAGTTTGTTTTCTCTCAAATAGCTATCCTGCAGAACTGAGAATACCTTCATGGTGAATGTGAAGCAGATGAAAATCTAACTATACTGAAACTTTTCAGGGATTAATTAAAACCGCTGGTGCCGTATTCCATTGAATAGATTTAACTCTATCAGTGTTTAATTTAATTTTAGTGTTTAATTTAATCACCAACTAGTTTCAAATTATTTTATTTATTATATTGGTTTTATATTGTATTTCATATATAAGCTCTGTAAACTCCTTAGAATCCATTTATGTTTCAGGTGGTAGAGAAATGTAGAAAATAAATAAGCAAGCTATCCTGGCACACAGGGTGGAACCAGTTAATCCATTAAGTGAAACAAGTTGGCCAAGCATTGTAGCTATATATGGCAGGCACTAATGGTCTGCTTTAAAGGAACTGACCAGTGTTAACGGAGCTCAAGATAGTGTTCTGATCATAATGAATGAATTGCTCAGATTGCTTTATAAATATAAGGGCAGGGGTGAAATCCAGCAGGTTCTGATAGGTTCTGGAGAACCAGTAGTGGAAATTTTGAGTAGTTTGGAGAATCGGCAGATACCACATCTGGCTGGTTCCAAAGTGGGGTGGGAATAGAGATTTTGCAGTATCCTTCCCCTGCCACACCCACCAAGCCACGCCCCACCAAGTCACACCACACCCACCAAGCCACGCCTACAGAACCGGTAGTAAACAAATTTGGATTTCACCACTGTATAAGGGGCATTGTTTTAAGGTCAGCCACCAGTGTTAAAAAGATTGGTCTTTTTACATAAAAGAAGCTGATAGGAGAAAGCCAGCAAAGCTTTAAAAAAAACAGGATAAACATTCAAAATGAAGGGAGGGGCCCTAATGAGGGGTAGCTGTGTATTATTATTTGAATGAATTATAGTAACAGTTACATGACTTTTTAATAGATTTGTAGGTTACAAATCAGGGATGTGCACACAGTCCACCCACGTTGTCATCACGCTGAAAATCTTGGTTGGTGGAATTCCATCCATCCTCATCCTCTTAGGCTTATCCATACTCCTGTTGTACCCAATCAATGAGAAAAGTCAAAAGGAAATGAAATATGCCTTTGAAAATTCAAGGTAGGTTTGTACTAATATCAGCCTCTCCTGGTTTACAACTTTCTTCAGTGAAAGAGGTCAAAAGTCAACTGTATTACAGTAAAAAAAAAATATTTGACATTTACAGAATGCAAGATATTTTTATTTGAACATCACATTTCCCATGTCGAGGATATCCCCATTTATTTACCCATGTACATTCATACACAAAAATGTATGCTTCTGATTCCTAATACATTCAGAAAGTTTATAAAGCAAATGAAATATCCACCCAAAAATAAATTGCTGCATTGGCTAATTAAAGCACATTGTAAAGCTAATTCTTTGAAAGTTGAAACTGTTGAATTTTGGAGGCTTTCTTAAACTTAAACGTAATACTGATTTTCACAGTTTCAGAAAAGCCAGAAGTTAAAATTGGAATTATGTGTGTGCAAAACTTCTACTCCATCATTGGACTAAATAAAACACTAGCCTTTAATAGAAATTCCAGGTAGTCCTCGACTTACAACCACAATCGAGCCCAAAATTTCAGTTGTTAAGTGAGACATTTATTAAGTAGGTTTTAGCACTTGGCAATAGCACTTAGACTTATATACCACTTCACAGTGCTTCACAGCCCTCTCTAAGCAGTTTAAACAGAGTCAGCATATTGCCCCTAACAATCTGGGTCCTCATTTTACTCACCTCGGAAGGATGGAAGGCTGAGTCAACCTTGAGCCTGGTGAGATTTTACCGGCTGCCAAATTGCTGGCAGCTGGTGATCAGCAGAAGTAGCCTGCAGTACTGCACTCTAACCACTGCGCCACCGCAGCTCTTCATTTTTTTTGCTCCATTATACAGTTTTGCTCCATTATGCAGCCTTTCTTGCCACAGTTGTTAAGTGAACCACTGCAGTTGATAAGTTTGTAGCTTGGCTGTTAAGTGAATCTGGCTTCCCCATTGATTTGGCTTGTCAGAAGGTTGCAAAAGATGATCACATGACCTTGGGTCATGAGTATGAACCATTTACCAAGCATCTGAATTTTGATCACATGATCATGGGGACTATATCCTACAAAGGTCGTAAGTGTGAAAAATAGTCATAAGTCACTTTTTTCAGTGCTGTTGTAACTTTGAATGGTCACTAAACAAACTTGTAAGTCAAGGATTTCCTGTATTCTCTCCTACAGACTTGTAGTGTTTGGTTTTGGTGGGTCTTATAATGCACCTGTTTTGCATTTTCCTGAAAATGGCTTTTGCACAGAGATGACATACAAACGACAGGAAATAAATTCTGATACACTTGACCAGAGCTTACAAGGTGTTAGAATTAAAGGCCATTTTATTGACTTGGATTCTGAAGCTAATGGGCTAATGAAAAAGCATCTTAACGTGGCAATTTTAGTTTCTTTTTATCAAGTGAGCAGCCCCATTGTGTACCAACCAGCAGTTCGCATCTTACGCAGAGAAGTACATTAAGTGAAATGCGTGGCAATTAACCTGCTAGATTTTAAGCTTTTTCTGCAAATGTTTCACATTGTATGCATCTGTGAAAGGAAAACTCATGGTTAAAAGATGGGTTCCAGGCCCAGCAGATGCCATGTTTCGATTGCCATGTAAACTCCTTTTTTACATGAGATTCTTTCGTTATCTATAAAACAGGAGGAATCATCTGAACACTGAAAACTTTGCTGAAGGAAACATTTCCGTAGGAAAGCCTGAATAAAAATAGAAATCCAGTGGTAATGAAAATGCAACCAGAGGGGACGACTTCAGCATCCTTGAAGGCATTTGTCTTATTCCACCAGTGTTTAACTGCCGACATACCAAGGCTGCTGTGATCAAAAAGATGACACTTTGGAGCGTGGCTTGGAGGGTCTGTACATCTATAACGCTGGATTGCTACGAAGCCTTGCAGGAGCTAATTTATAAGAGGCAATAGGTGGTGCTGTCGCCTTTCATTTACAGTACAGTACATGTTATATACTGAGAACAGCTGCCTGACGAGATAAAAACCATCCTCTTGTAAGTGCTGTCCATAAGCTGCTAACCAAGATAACGGTTAGAGGCGATTTCAACTGATTATAACTTATGGTTCCTACCAAAGGAAATCCCATAATTTCTGTTGATCACAGAATTCTATTTATCGTTAATGCAATGCCATTGAATCTACTGCTGCTTCTGTTTTTTGTACAGATTTTTTTAAATCCCACCTTTCTTATTTTATGAATAACTCAGGGCAGAGAAGATACCTAATACTCCTTCCTCCTCTTATTTTCCCCACAACAACCCTGTAAAGTGGGTTGGGCTAAGAGAGAGAGAGAGAGGGAGGGAGAGAGAGAGAGAGGGAGAGAGAGGGAGAGAGAGAGAGGGAGAGAGAGAGAGGAAGAGAGAGAGAGAGAGAGAGAGAAAGAAAGAAAGAAAGAAAGAAAGAAAGAAA
>JANHZT010003189.1:138087-150223 GCA_032468215.1 Stegonotus admiraltiensis
TCCAGGGAAGGCTTCTTGAGGAGGGGCCTTACAACCACTTCCTTTAATGGTTGCGGGAAGGCCCCTTCCCTCAAGGATGCGTTAACTAAAGCCTGGAGCCAGCCTTGTGTCACCTCCCTGCTGGCCAAAACCAGCAAGGAGGTGCTGGTTTTCACTGAATCCTATACTGTCTTTAAATTCAGTAAGATTGATTGAGTTTTAAGAAAGTTTATTTTCAACTCCTGATACAGTTTTGTGGGTGTGATTAAAATATTTGCTTGAATAGTTTTTCAAGACTATGCATATTTAAATTAATTTCAAGTATTCATTAGATGTTATTGCCATAATATATATGTGTATATGCCAATTCCTATATGATTAAATGAATGGATGGTTCTGTTTTCTAAATGCATTATTTTCTCAAGTAATTGTTCATAAGTCTATTCCCTTCCATTTCAGCTGGAAGTAACAACAACTGAATCCACATTTTTGCATGCATTTGTATGAAATTATTAACAGCATTACTAGTCATAGCTGTATGCTGAAAAAAACTGTTTATTCCAACAGCAATTGTCAAGAGCCAAGGAAATCAGGAAATCCAGGCAGTTGAAATAAATATAAAGTTTTATTGCAAGCTTAAACTCTCTACAACAGGGGTGTCAAACTCACGGCATCATGGCGGCGTCACATGATGTATTGGGACTTTTTCCCCCATCGGTAAATTGGGCGCGGGCGTGGCCAGCACATGACACATCCAGCCCGCGGGCCGCAAGTTTGACAGCCCTGCTCTACAAGAATTGGAACTACTAACAGTCAAAGCAAATTGGTGGTAGATAAGAGCCAATAGAATTCAAGGTGGATCAGACTTAGATCTCTTGTGGGTGTGAAGGCACTCAAGACTGATGACACTTTTGACCTCTCCCTTGGGCTCATCCTACAGCAGTCTTTGTTCAGCATGAAAGAATATCCAAAATAATGAAAAATGGCACAGCAGCTATGATAGTATTTTGCTAATACAACACTATTGATGTACATGGTGATTTGTATGAAAAACTTGTGTCTCAAGAAACTTCTAACCTAAAATTAATCAATTTACTAAGTTTACAAAAGAAAAGCAATGCTAGGACTAATACTACAGGTTCAAAAACTGTATCTACAGCCATGTGTTGGGTGCTAAATAATTGACTGGATGATTCCCAGGAGAAGAATGAAGTCATCAGTTAAATAATAAGTTTGACAAAAGTTCTTCAGAGCATACAACGTAAGGTACAATGCAGCAGTCAGTGGTGGTTAAAAAAAGTCTGTCAAATGTGTGGATGAGATTTTGGCAAAGAAGAGCTTATTTTTGCTTGCTGGAGAGTTCATAATACAATAACCCATAGCAGATGTGATTTAAACCACAAATGTTTTGCAGATATTTAACCATTGAAAGGCTTCTTTAAGGGATAAATAAGTTTATTGAGACATCTTGCCTTCACAAAAAAGGAAATGAGGATGGTGTACCGTGATCCTAGCATTTCTGAAATTGTGTGTATTCTGCAGCAGCAGCTGTATAATTGCACAGAGAGCACTATGCATATGTGTATGTTTGTATGGCATCTTCTCTGATAAGAGCAGTTCAAGCAGGGATACAAGATATAGGCAGAGGTAACTGCAGCTATGAACTGCCCAATTTGCATCCGCCAGTTTAAGACAATTAAGCTCACAGCTGCAGTTCATGGCACTCCTATGTAATCATTGTCATAATTTCCCAAACTATCAGAACTCATCCTAAAATGGTGTGCAGTTATCCTCACCAAAGTTGCCGTAAACTTCTGATTACTTAATCAATGCTTCTGGTAGGTGACTTACATGACATCGTAAAAATAAAAATGAGCTAGTACCTTTCTTCATCCTTTTCTCTTTGTTACACCCTTTTGTTCTGTGAAAGCCCCATGAGAGATAATATAGGAAATTGGCACTTTTAGGGAGTGGAAGAACTAAGGAGCTGAAAGTCAGAAATTAATAAGCAAATGATGCAGCTTGCACAACTAAAATTTTGCAATTCATGTGGAGTCTGAAGTAAATTAGCTTAGTCATCTGATACCTTCGACAGTGTGGGAACACTGTGGCACTAATCTGGGATTGGTACCAAAAACCTATGTAGACAATGAAGCATGGTTTCTGCAGAGTTGTAGGAAGTAAACATTCCTCCTGTCAACTCTAGCAGTGATGAGATATTCCCTGGATATGTCAGGGTATCAGAATTTTAAGAAGTAACAATAAGTTTCTTGGCTCATTCTCTTCTTGTTCCCCCAATCCAGGGGTTTTAAACTAGTAGGGAGACTTCTGTTATGAATATTTATTTATTACTTTGATATCCTGCCTCCATCCAAATCAGTTTTCTTGGAACTTACCATATTTTTGGGAGTATAAGACGCACCTTTTACCCCCCTAAAAGAGGCTGAAAATTTGGGTGCATCTTATACTCCGAATGTAGCTTTTTCAAAGCTTTTTTTCAGCCCTAATGAGGTGCTAGCGAGTGAAGCGATCTTCCTAGCTTTGTCTGCTCCTTTGACTCTCTGCTTTGCTTTAACGAGGTGCTAGCGAGTCTCCATGCTTTGTTCCGACTCTCAGCTGTTCTTTGGAAGCTTTTTTTCAGCCCTAACTAGGTGCTAGCCAAGTGAAGCGATCTCCCCATGCTTTGCCTGCTTTTCTCATTGCTGCTTCCTCTCAGCTATGCCTTAGAAGCTGTTTTTTAATCTCCAAGCAGGGGATAAAAAACCAGCAAACTAATCTGCTGAAGCTGACCAGACTAAGGGCACTAGCTAGATGAATACCTGGTAGGCAGATTTCCCCCCCTATTTTCCTCCCTAAAAACTAAGCTGGGTCTTATACTCTGGTGTGTCTTATACTCTGAAAAATACGGTAATCTAATTTACATTTAAATATACTTAAATTAAAAGTGACATCATGTATATAATCCATTCCCCTTCTGGCACATAAAAATACCATAATTCAGTGGCAAATCCCACCGGAGCTTTGGGGGTCCTGTTTATGGCTCTTGAGAGGCTCCTTGGCCCTGGAATCTCAGACCATGCACCTCTTTCTCTCACACAATATATGTGCAAGTGCAGAAACTCAGCCTTAGATTTCAAATATCAGAGGATTTCTGCTCTGGAAATTTCTAAATGGTGGCACAAGTACATTATCCTTGACAATGGTAATTATTTAATGGGGCACTTCAGCAAATGCTGCAACAGACACAGCACAAGTGGAGAAATGGATTGTCACATAAATAGACATTAGCATTCTGAAGTAATAAGAATGGGAGCAGAAAAGGAGGTTTAGACCCGGAGGTGGAACTGCTCTTTCACTACTGCACATTCGGTGAAGTATAGCAATTAAGGCAGGATGTTTTTGAAATATTTTTCATCAGATTTATCTCCCTGAATATGGATGTTTTCAAATCTTAGTGTTTTCAAACACATACATGATCCCCTGCTGTTTTGCCGGTTCCCTCCCTCTCAGCTCCCACTCTTCCCCACTTCTTTTTGGATTCGGTAGATGATGTTATATTTACTTTCACTTATTTATATTCACTTTCCTGAAATGATTTGCAAGAGTGCTTTAACACATTGTCAAACATACACATACATACTGATAATTTGGATGCCACAGTATTTTTCCAAAGCACACATATGTAACAGTTACAGAATAGGTAGAAAATACAAGGAAAGGAAGACAAACAATGAAAAATAATGGATTCCAGATGCTCTTAGTTTTAGGACCCATGCTGCATTAAGGACTGTGTGAGTGCATTGGTGTTGAGTCCTGGCAACAGCCTGGACAAGTCCCTGCAGTTTTGTTGGCAAGGGTTTTTGGAAGTGGTTTGCCACTGCTTCCTTCTCAGGGCCAAGAGACAGTGGCTGGTCCAAAGGTAGCTTTATGCCTAAGGGAGAATTCACAGTCTCTCAGCTTCTGGTCTGACCTCTACACCAAACTAGTTCACACCTAAAGGACTAGCTTTCATCCCAAGCAATGTGTTCTCACAAAACATGTATATCAACTTGCCTATTCTGAGCTCCCAACATTTTGCAATGATCCTACACTGGGGAATAGGAATAGAAATGTGACTTGGAACTACTCACCTTGGCTTGGGCCTACACTTTTTGAGGACTTTGACATACATAAATGAATGTTTATTTCCCAGTTATATTATTTTTACAAATAACTGAAGATGGCAAACATTTCCAGCATGCCTTCCTCCTCCTATTTTCCCCACAACAACAACGCTGTGAGATAGGTTGGGCTGAGAGAGAGTGACCGGCCCAAACTCACCCAGCTGGCTTTCGGGGCTAAGGCAGGACTTGAACTCAAGTAAGGCTCATCCTGCTTTCTAGCCTGGTGCCTTAGGCACTAGATCACCCTGCCATATCTTTCTTTGCAATATGGTAATAATGAAGCTTCAATCACTAAAATAGAAGCATAATCGAAAAGTGAAAGCTAGTTTAAAAGCTGAAACAAGGCTGTGGTTGAAGTTCATAGTCTAGAAATTCTGGAAGTTGTCATCCCAACTCAGGTTGGACATGACTCCTGTTAGGAGTTTGCATTTTATTTTGGGAACCAATATCAGATTGTTCACTCAGTAGCTTTCTGATGGGAAATTGACCTCTTAGGACCAAGCAGAAGCATAACAATGTACAGCATTATGTGTGTTTTTGCAATTTCATTCTGTTTTCATCATCATCATTGTAGCCATTGTCTATCCTCCACAGGATGAAGGCCTCTTCTGCATGTTTCCAACCAATACGGTCTTGAGCTTTCTTTTGCCAATTGGGACCGCAATACTTGCTGATGTCGTCGCTCCACCTTGGTTTAGGTCTCTTTTGTGAATGCTTTTTATCAAGTAGAGTCCATTCTATGACTGCCTTGTTCCACCTACCATCACTTCTTCTTGCTATGTGAGCAGCCCATTTCCATTTCACTTCTTTTACTCTCTTGTTGACATTGTATATGTTTGTTTGTTCTCTAATACATGTGCAGTTCTTTCTCTCTTGTCTTATGATGCTGAGTGTGTATCTTTCCATGGCTCTTTGCACCACTCATAGTTTTTGTATCGATTGTGAAAGTTAGTGTCCATGTTTCACTGGCTTATGTTAGAATAGGTCGCACACATTGATAAAAAAAATTATTTTTCAGGCATGGGGGGAGGTTATTCTTGAAAATTATGCTTAACTTGTCAAATTCTGTTGTATGCTCTTTAATCCAATAGTATTTACAACCCCCTTAGGTAGACCAGCTTTCCAGCAGGATTTAGACTCCAAGGGTAGCTTCTTTTGCTTTGCAGGGAGAATTATTCCAAAGTTAAACTTTAGGCAGATTTGGAATGTCAAGTGGGGAGGGAGGATTAGTAGGAGAAGGAACCTGAATCAGTGACAATGTTCTGTCAGAAGCTTTAGGCTTCTACAAAACTGGAGAGGGAAAATACAGCTGATATCCAGTGAAATAAGTTATCTTCCTTTGCTACCTAAACTTTACCATCTTCCAGATCTCCCTTTTGTCAACCAAACAAATTTCTTCTCCCTCCAGGAGCTCCTTCTGAAACATCTTCTCCTCTGCTTTCCTTGCGTTCGAGACTCAGAACTAAGCCTTGCCAGTTTCTCAGCTGGCCCCCTGCAGCTGTGCCTTTTAATAGCACATTGCTGTGCAAAAATTTAGCAAGTGATATTCCCTTCAGTGGCAAGCATCCTCGGCTGATGTCTGAACATCGAACTGCTGATAAAGGGACAAGAGTAGACTAGGCCCTTTTTTCCCCCTTCCCACATTGTTTGGCAGTCCTCCCGAGAATTGCTCTTTTTCACTTTCCTAATAATACATCTAACAATACAATCCTCACTAGGCGCTTCGTGCCTTCCAGCAATTTCCAGGTAGACATCATGGGAGACTCGGCATAATGCTCTATGACATCACCTCCCTGAAGAGATGGGTGGTGAGGGAGGGGTGGAA
Organism: Stegonotus admiraltiensis; assembly: GCA_032468215.1. NCBI lineage: Eukaryota > Metazoa > Chordata > Lepidosauria > Squamata > Colubridae > Stegonotus > Stegonotus admiraltiensis. Next base: position 144,055 of record JANHZT010003189.1, read on the forward strand.
AGGGGAGTAGGTTGGCTCTAAAGGAATAACAGCAAGCATCAAACACAGGGATGCCTTCCTCTGCTTAGGTACTAAGTGAGAAACCTTTTTTGCAGGAGAAACAAAAGGGAATTGTAGGAAAGACTCTTCTGGAATAAAGGTTCAGGTGTGAGAGCCATGCCATGTACCATGCCAGAGTTATATTACTTATAGCTAACTTAAAGGCTAAGTGCCAAAGAATTGAGGCCTTTGAACTATGGTGCTGGAGAAGACTCCTACAAGTTCCTTGGACTGCAAGGCGATCAAACCGGTCAGTCCTAGAGAAGATCAACCCTGACTCCTCTTTAGAAGACCAGATCCTGAAGATGAAACTCAAATATTTTGGCCACCTAATGAGAAGGAAGGACTAATTGGAGAACAGCCTAATGCTGGGAACAACTGAGGGCAAAAGAAGAAGGGGATGACAGAGAACGAGGTGGCTGGATGGAGTCACTGAAGCAGTCGGCGTGAGCTTAAATGGACTCCAGAGGATGGTAGAGGACAGGAGGGCCTGGAGGAACATTGTCCACGGGGTCGCAATGGGTCGGACATGACTTCACAACTAACAATAACAACTTTCATAAGATGTAATTGAATTGTATACAAAGTAATTTTCATTCTATTTTTCAGAACACTGTTACCGTCCCACCAATGTGATACCTATCTAACTGGATTTGCATGCTTTTCAACTACTAGCTGGGCAGGAGCTAGGACAAGTAATGGGAGCTCACTCCATTGCAGGGCGCTCAGGTCTTGAACCTGGGCTGCCTGCTTTCCAGCTGACAAACTCAGGGTCTTTAACCACTAAGCCTTCAGCATATAGTCATGCTGGCCACACAACCATGGGAATATTTTCAGACAATGCTGACTCCCTGGGCTACGAAATGGAGATGAGCACTGTTCCCTAGAGTCAGATACAACAGGACAGAGGACACCTTTACCTTTACCTTTTACTTATTTTTCAGACTGTGTTCCCAGTATATGGTTTTAGGCCACCAAAAAATTGCACCCCCTCCCCCTGTATTGCAGACTTCAAGGGCCAAACTTGGCATGAATTATGCCCCCAATATCTCTCACTAAGGACTGTTACGGCCCCAATTATACTTTTCTGAAGTGCAGCTCAAGAATTATCAGCTCAGTTGTTGGGATATAGTATCTGAATTTCCAGTCCATAAAGTGTTTATTCTTGCAGTTCAAGAAAAATACTCATTGCTCTTGATCCATTAAGAAACCAACTCCTCCTGTTTGGTTGGATGGCCCCGCCTCAAAACAAACTTCCCTGGCTAGAGTGACACAAGGAATGGACCAATAAGCAGGGAGAGAATCTCTCAGAGCAAATGTGGAATGGAACATGGAACGCACCATGTGAAGCGTTTCTTTTAATTTCCAACATGTCAACAGATTTGAGGAAAACATTTTTCAGTAAGCACAGCTGCTATCAATTTGGGTAATGATAGTCCATCTCCATTTTTTTGTTGTTGTTTTCGTATATGTTTATGCAAACAAAGCAAGCAAATTCCCTCACAGAACAAAGATGGTATAATTTTAATTCACAAGCTACTTATATTCAACACATGGTCAGGACGTGTGTGTGTATGATTTTATATATGATTAATATATGATTAAATTTTACAGCTTGAAAACCAATGAGGACAACCAATGAGGGAATATTAATATCCCTACTGAGAAAGTGGTATCTTGACTGTGACTATTGTAGCTGTAACTTTACTGGCTAATATTATCATTTGCATATTCCAAGTTCTTTTTGGAGTTTTGCCCTAATAGCGAAACTGCTCCAAGTTGAAATTGCTTTTGGACCGTGTTGAATTGGATGAGAAAGACTTTGTTAATGCTGGTGCAGCTAAGGACTATAAAGGTTGTCTCCTTCATGGCCTGAAGATGAGATTAAGGCATCACAAAACATGGCACGGGGAAAAAAAAGTTATTCTCAGAACATGTTTTTGCAAGGGTTAGCTAAAAATGAGGAAAGTTTTGTTAAAACTTTTGAAAGTTGGAATAGAAGGGTCACTATGTCTGTCTGTCTGTCTGTCTGTCTGAGTGAGTGAGTGAGTCTATCGTCTGTCTGTCTGTTGTCTTTCTTTTTGGATCTCAAACATAAAACAAGTAGCCAGTATTTGATGTACTTTTAAAGCCCCATGTTATTCCTTTTCTATGAGGATTTTGCTTATTTAATAGTCATCTCTCTGCAAAAACATACAGAAGTATAAAAAGGGAGTGCAACAATTATTGCCAAGAGACATAGGAGCTAAGTAGAACAGATTTATCAATGAGAAACCCCCTTAATTCTCCAGCAAAATATGGTTGTGCTAGTAAAAACCACTATGTATGATATCACTATGATGCTAGGCAGCAATCTCACCATCAATAACTGGATGTTAGTGGACACTGTACATGTTAGGATTATCCCATAAATAAGGAAATGAATAGTCATTACAGAGTCACCTTTTTTTCCGACTTTCATGCAGCACGCCCTTGTTAAAACAAATAATTGGCACATTTTTCCCAGGACGTTTCATTCTCCATTTTGATGTGACTACAATGCCTCTGGAAACTAAATATAGTAAAGGACATGTGAAGCTCCAAAGATTGGCCAATAAAAATAGCTAGAGCTGTTGAAACAGCAGGACTAAATAACAGATTGCTTTTACAGGAAGAGAAGCAGTGAGCAGGAATACACAGAGCCAAGTTATAGCTGTGAACTGATTCACAGCCTTTTACTCTCATACTTGTTACTCTTTGTGCCCATACTAAAGCCTTATTTTTAACAAAGTCACTACCTGATTGTTTCTCCATGGAGCCCTGTTATAGCACAGCAAACCTCTTTAAAGGGAATTGAAGAAATATAGGATGAGCCAAGTGTCCTATCTCAAACTCAACACTAACTGTATTGCCAAGGATCCACATCCCTGGTCAGCTTCATATTTCCTTTTTTTTTAGATGTGAAAAGAAAGGGATTGAGACAGTTTTTTTTAAAAAAATGACCACAAAATATGAAAATGTACCATTTTTTTCATGTGCTTATTCACACACGTGGGAAAGCAATTTCCAAACCATTCCTAAATGGCTACTTTAAACTATCTGTATTATTCCATAAATTGTTTAAACCAGCAATCAGAATTGCAAAGACATTTGAAAATTATAATTTAGGGAAACCATTATACAAAATGATATTTGATCCTAAATGTAAATATCACATGCTACAATTAAGAATTTAATCTAAAGGAGGAGTCGACATGAATAGTATTCTGCTTTCATTCCAAAAACTCTTTAAAAAAATATTCCATTCCTGCTTCAAATCTATTTGTCTTCACACCTATTTTATTTCAATCTAAGATTAAATAAGAGTATTTAAATATGCTAGCAACATAATATTATACTGTCCACTCAGCTATAAGTTCCACTGAATTCATTTACTCCTAGTCCCCAAAGTGTAGCTTTTCAATTTAAAGCAACAATTACTTTACTCTATCAATTGCATTTCTCTTCCAATTGTTGCATTTAAAAAATCCTGAAGTTGAAATCACTAAAATGCTTTCTTATCTCTTGACAATATGTCCGTGCCGACTTCAGGAAATTTAGAAATATAGTTTAGAACCCTGATGCTCTCTCAACATTCTTCAGTTTATTCAGAATTAAAGGATTAGAAAGTTGTTGATCTACATGTTTTGTCAGAAGATGGGTCTCATATCTACTTATCACACACAATCAAAAGCACAGTATTCCATAAGCAGAGCCTTGTCTTCTAATTATGGCCCTATTCAGAAGTTCTTAAAAGTATACAGTACATGGAAGGACTAGTCTTTGCTCTGCTCTGATGTCCTTTCCATACTGAAACGAAGGCTTGAGGATACCCTGTAGTCATGTTTTGCTATGTTAGAAGAAATATTCTTCTGGGTTCAGTTCAGTGGTGGGATTCAAATAATTTAACAACCGGTTCTCTGCCCTAATGACCGGCTGAGTTGGCATAGCCAGGGGTGTGACGGGCAGCATTTGGGCTCCTGTACCCCCCTGGGAGCAAAAACAGGCTGCGGGGGATGACATCCCCACCCCCACCCCCCATTTTGGGCCCAGTAGGCCCCCCCTGCCCAGTAGAGGGACTTCTGGAAGGGGCGGGGAGAGGCTAGCCAGCAATTTAACAACCAGTTCTGCCAAAGTGGTGCAAACCGGTTGAATCCCACCACTGGTTCAGTTCCAAGTGGGGAAAAAGATGCTGGATTCATGGAAGTTGCTTGGAAAGAAGGTTTATTGATGAACAGGATCACATGCCTTGAAGATCTTCGGCAAAAAAAGGGAAGAGATGCTCAGAGTCCCTGGGTTTTATACCGTCTCTAGCTTTGAAGTTCCTGGGGCATAGGAAGAGTATCCTGATTGGTCAGAGTATCAGAGGTCATAGCTAGCTTTTTAGGTTTTCTGTGTGTTAAGTTTGGGTGATGCAATGAAGGGCAATGAAATGGCTCTGCCTGAAGGAAGTAGATCTTTGTTATGTAGAATAGACTGGCCCAGGCCTTAATGGCCCATTAACAAAGATGGTGGGGGATTGAATTTCTACCTCCCTTTTAGGGGAAATATTCTGCCCTTTTAATATTTCCTAAAATATTTCATTTTCTAGGAGAGGGGTGAGTTTTAATTTCCTAAAGCTAGAAGCCATTGTAATCCTCCTCTTAGTTAGGTTGTCAGTTGAAGGGAAGATTGCAAGCCACGTTTAACTAAATTCGGTTAAGTATTTTTTCCTTCCATGTTACTCCATGCATTCATTGATGAAGAGAGCAGATTTAGTAGGAGTGCAGATATTCCATGGATCCACTTCCATAGTATTTGAGTGGTCTTGTCACATATAATTGCCCCACCTGTGCTTACCACAAGGGTTAGCACAAACACAAACACACACACCCCATAGCCCTCCTACTTCAAACCCCTCCTTACCTTTAGCCACGCCTCCCAGGTACTTAAGGTTCCCCTGGGTGATCCAGAAGGTTGTTCCAGCCTGATACCTGTAAGGGAAGGAAAGAGATGTACTGAGAATAAAGTTATCCTTGGATTCCATGATACCTGCGTCTGTGTGAATTATTGGGCCTGATCCTCGAATTATTCACAAAATGGTAGCAGAGGATGGTTTTGGCCAAAAACTCGAGAAAATGAACAGAGAGGTCACTGAAACTAAAGAAGGAAAAAGAGCAAGCACCCGAGCATACACGAAAAAGATGGCAGCGCAACTCACCCCATCCAGAAGCATCTCAGCGAGAACACCGGAAAAATCAAAGGGTACACCCGAACCCGCATCCATGCCAGCAGATGATGGACAGGAGTTCGAAAAAGAAATCAATGAAGAAAGCGAAAGACAAGAGGACAGCGATCTAAGACTGAATCTAAAGAAACTACTGCAATCACATGTGAGCAACGAAGACCTCATCATGAACCTCCAAAGCCTGATAGAACACAGCGGAGCAGGGAGCGGAGGACAAAGCAGACACACGGATCGACCAAACAACAGCCCGGAGAGAACCCATACACCAGCTGAGACCAACCTCGAGCCTGAGGACCCCTGATTTGCGCCAAATTTTGAATGGTGGCCATCTTGGACCCAGCAGCCAGACAAAATGGCCTACCACCATCCTATCAGATGCCTGGATTAAAAACGGATGGCGTGAAACAGCCATACCACACAGATCGAGCAATCCACTGACCACACCGAAATAGAGGGGGACGATTGGGGACCCGAGAACCCCCCAACAAAAACCAGATCGAAAGGGCCATAAAAACACTAACCGTGGCATTCGGCCCTGATCTAAAATTGCCCAGGCACACCAAGAAGGCACAGGAGGAGTCCAGGGGGACAAGCGACAAAGAAAAAGACCCCTTAAATGAACAACCGAGGGGTGCGGATGCCGCTGCGAAAACACTGATGCCGCAGCACCCCTCGAATGCACGACGCCCATGCCAACCAAGGCCACAGAGTCAAGAACCCAGGGAATGGAGCGGATACTCACCGGAGCAGCAGACACGCTGGAGAGACTGGAATCCTCATCGCGACCAGCCGACCTCTTCCTGGACATCGCTGGACCCCCAAAGTGGAGCTGGAGCCTCACCCGACAGAGCAAGGCCTTCACACGGGAGCCGCAGCAGCAGAGAC
>JANHZT010003189.1:150323-160637 GCA_032468215.1 Stegonotus admiraltiensis
CCAGACCCGATATTGCTTTACCCATCAACCTGCTGTCCAGACATGTAAGCAAACCAACTACGTACCATTGGGAAGCTGTAAAACGCATACTCAGATACTTGAAATACAGCTCTGACACTTGCCTTTGCCTAGAGCCAGACAAATTTAAGGGACCCATCCTCACTTGCTACGCAGACGCGGATTGGGCAGGGGATATAAAAAGCAGGAAGAGTACTTCAGGATACATATTCTTCCTAAACAACAGCCCAGTACACTGGTACATGGGCAAGCAAAACTTGGTGGCTACGTCTACCACTGAAGCAGAATATATATGTTTGTCCAAAGCTGCCAACAACCTGACGTGGTTTGATGATCTACTCAACAGCATTTGGACTGAACCTGCATACTCAATTATCATACATGAAGATAACAGGCAGCTATTGAAATTTCTATGGCAGATGCAGTGGGCCAGAGATCAAGACATATAGATATCAAACACAAACACGTGAGGCAATTGTCAAAGATAGGATTCATCAGAACCACACATTGTGACACGGAAGAACAGACCGCAGACATACTAACCAAACCATTACAGGGTAAACAACATGTATACTTAGTCTCCAAACTATGTGTCAGTCTTAAACAATGCAATCAACTACCCACAAATGCACACACACAGGTTAGGCATTTAGAGGGGGTTTTGTCACATATAAATGCCCCACCTGTGCTTACTCCTCACTGTAACCGAGTACCACAAGGGTTAACACAAACACACACACCCCATAGCCCTCCTACTTCAAACCCCTCCTTACCTTTAGCCACGCCTCCCAGGTACTTAAGGTTCCCCTGGGTGATCCAGAAGGTTGTTCCAGCCTGATACCTGTAAGGGAAGGAAAGAGATGTACTGAGAATAAAGTTATCCTTGGATTCCATGATACCTGTGTCTGTGTGAGTTATTGGGCCTGATCCTCGAATTATTCACAGGTCTTTTGCATCTTGGATATATTTTCCTCCATGATTATTCAGGTCATGTGCATTGTTAAGTGGCAACCGAAATTGGATATTTGAGAAACTTGAAGAAATGAGCACAATCTTCAGGATCTGCAGAAAAGAGAATGGAACACTCCAATAAACAATCTTCATATGGAGAACTTTTCCAGAATTGGGTGAAAAGGGATATGTGCTTAGGTTTCAGAAATTAATGAGCCTATTCCAGTATTTAAAATGCTATTTATTAATGGAGAAGGTTGAGAGAACAAGCACGTTAGTTCCAGCTCTGATTTGATTGTCATTTGTAAAATGGTCTTCTAAACACGATATCATTTGGCGTCTCTCTTCATAGATTTTGCTTCACATGCTCAGCCTGCACATGAAGAGAGTAATGGGAAGCCAAACTTGTACACCTCTTATCATCCCCTCTTATCACATGCAACTCTTTGAATACACAAAGATGACTTATGAGACCATTTTGACTGTGATATTGAAATGCCGTAGAGATATGGGATTTCTTCTTGATTACTTGAATGATCTTTCATTTTAAAAAGTTGAGAATTTTTACCTTGCTTGACAGTTTTAATTAAAAGCCAGTAAGAGTTCTCAATAAGTAATTAGATATAGGTCTCAGGAGAACTGAGTGGTCAAATTATGAAGGATAAATGTGAAAGTTCCTTCCTGGTTTTCCCCTAGCTATCTCTTCATTCTCCTCCTGCAGGATCTATACTTCTAATCAAATGGACCTTCTGAACCAGGTCTTCTTGAAACTTTATTGTGTAGTTCTAGATAAGGGAAGATTCTGACCAGTGGTGAAATTCAATTTTTTTTACGGTTCTGTGGGCATGGCTTGGTGGGCATGGTGTGGCTTGGTGGGCATGGCAGGGGAAGGATACTGCAAAATCTCTATTCCCTTCCCACTCCTGGGGGAAGGATACTGCAAAATCTCCATTCCCACCCCACTCTGGAGCCAGCCAGAGGTGGTATTTGCCACTACTCAAAATTTCTGCTACCGGTTCTCTGAACTACTCAAAATTTCTGCTGCTGGTTCTCCAGAACCTGTCAGAACCTGCTGGATTTCACCCCTGATTCTTACTTTTTCAGAGTGCAGAGAACTAAGCCTTCCTTTGCTAGCAGATTGCTCTTAATGTTGAGGAGATTTAACATCTAAATGGGAAATTAAATCTTTTGTATATCCAAATTTCCTGAAAGTATATTTCCCTCCCTTTCCTGTATTTATATATTTGAGGGCTTATCCTCTAGTTTTAGATATACTGTATATTTTTCCAAATGTAAGAAAATGTCTGTAAATCCGCTGAAGAAGAATAATTGGAAGAGGAATATAATTCTGAGCTTTCTTGCTTCAGAATTCAATGTTTTGATCTGCCTCCACTTCCATAAGATCACTTTGCATGGTCAGCTGGGTCCATTATATGGGTCAGTATTACCTCACAGGAAATTTTGATGTGTTGGCTTCATAAAATGGCATGGCTTGGAAAAGCTGTGGCTGAAACTTTGGAATGCTGCTTCTTGTCAGACCTGATAAGATTGGACTACAGAGACCAGTGTCTAATTCAAGATAAACAGCTTCATAAAACATGGTTACGCCATATAGCACCTATCCTTAACCTCAGAAGACCCATTAAGATAGATCTCATTTCACCCCTGCCATTCTTTACATCAGCAATAGGCAATATTATATCTATTAAAATCTTGTGGGTTTATCTCTTAGAATCTGCTATTATCCCTGCCTCAGTTGACTTTATTTAGAAATATGCCCATTTAATCAGGATCAAGACAAATGTAAAAGTGGGTTTTTGTCAGTTCCACCAGATAGATCAGATCAAGAATCAACTCCATCACAGGGATAAACTATTTTTTCCAGAGTGCTATAATAACAGGATCTTGTAAATCTGACTGTGCTACTTCTTCCCTTTCTTATACTCATGTGAATTAGGAAGGGGGTTTCTCTAAGACACTTACACATATTTTCTGTTTCTTTTCGACTTAAGCTGTTTTTCTTCTTGTCACTTTGGAAGGGGATCAGGCCTATTTCAGGTGAAGTCATCTTTACTGCACTTTACAGATATAGAGAGAACTTACAAGGCTGGAATTTGTCATTTTAGTAAATAGGAATTTTGTAAATGGTCCCTCTCTCCCCCACAGCCATTTTGTAAATGGACGAGATCCTTACAAGGCAATTATTTTGCTAAATATAATTCCAAGATGTTCTCATAATTGTCAGTTTACCAACCACTTGAAAAAAGTTTTCTTAACAGGAGAGATAACCTATAACCCTCTAATTGTGGCTAAAAGAAAACTTCTTATGTCCTCCAGAGGTAAAGGTAATTGCAGCAAAGATTTTCAGAAAAACGTATTTTCTTGAGAGTTCATCTTCTCTGCTTTAAAGGGCTTTTAAATAACCGTGCTCCCAAAAAGAAGCAAAAGGACAAAGAGAAACTATGATTTACACATTTTGGCCTATTTCTTGACTAAATTCTTTTTTTTTCTTTCTAAATGTTTCATTGTGTCTTTGGCACCTATTTTGTGTAAAAGCTTAGAAAACACAAATCACATAATTGTCATCTTTTCTTTCATCTTATTACTCTAGTTTAAGCCTAACACACATAAAAGCAGTTTCCACATAGCTGTACTTTTACCATAGTTGTGTCAGCATCTAGGGAGGACTTTCTGGCAAAAAAAAAAAAGTCCTATAATTTTGTTTCATACATTTCTGGATCTCCATATGTTCATTCAGACATCAAATATCTGGAAAATGAAATCCTGAAGCAAAACAATGGGCAGCAAACAGATAGGCTTCATGTTGTTCTAGCAGATGTGCAAGACATAAACAGCTAAACAGCCAAACAGCCTTGTGTGTTCTTCTTTGACACAGTTTCACGAAGTATAATACTCAGCGAAAAGAGCCACAAGGAACTAATGTGGTTGTGAAGCAGACAATGTGCAATGGCACAATCACCCCCTCAGTGGGACCAATTCTGCACACTCCATTTTTTTTAATTTCGGAGTGCTGTTAGCTCAGGCTAACTTCGTGGAGTGGAGAAGGTTTGTTCAAAAGAACTCTTCTTCCCTCTTGGCATGCTAGCTGGGAGTTCAAATAGCAATCTTCAGAACTCCTACCAAGTACATCAGAAGTAGATCAGCGGGCTATTGGAAAATAGACACAGAGGCACAAGAGGTTGCTTAGCTTTGTTTTTCTCAGCAAAAGTGGCCACAGAGATTTTTTGCTGCCCTGCAAAGTGAAAAAAAAATGATGTGTGCCAGATTGCCCCAAACCTATACTGAGGATTGTTTGTGAATGGAGAATGAGTATATAAAAAATGTTAGATTTGCAGTTTGGACTTTGTGGTACTGTTAACTTGACTAGGGAGTCTGACACACCTATCATATATCACTAAACACAAGGTGGCAAACATCTGGGTTCTCCCTGTGGGCTGCCAATTGCCTGTGACACATCCCTTGATGCCTATCAAATACCTTGTGCCAACTGTCTTTTTACGTTTAAAATAATATTTTCCCTTTTCTTAAAACAAATGGGAAGCTGGTTTGCTGTAAAACAAAGCATCGGCTTCCAACATCAACTTTCATGGAGGAAAGGAACCACATATGTTTTCTTAGAAAATAAAAATGTTAAGTAGGACCAGTCCCTCATAATAATCCTTCACCCATGAGTGGATTGTTCCAAAGTGGTCAGGGGTATGGCAGGTGCTGTGAAATGTGGAAGACTTAAGTATGCCATTTGTTACTTGATATGTTTTATTTAAAAACAGTTCTTCTGTACATTAAATATAACCAAAATACATTTACAGGCATAGTAATGCCCTTTAAATGCCATCTAGGTATGTAGTCACTAATATAATTATCTCATATTAAGGTACTCAGAATTGTCTTCACATTCAGGATTAAGGAACTCACACACACAAAAAAATGGTTATTTCACTTTCATTACCAAGCAACAATCTATGTCATTGCCTAACAATGACACTATACTTGTCATGTAAATTCTATGTTTGTAACCTGCTGGGGCTCTTTCCTTAAGGTTTGGGGTTGGTGACTCACCATATTCAGTAAGATAAGCATCTTGGTCTTCTCCAGTTGGTTTGGTAAACTTTTTGGGTGTTTCTTCCACCTTTGGAGAAATAGGGAATCCTCGAGGATCTGTCAGAATCCCTTTCCAGAAACAATTCCATTAATAGAAGGTGATCAGCTCACATTTAATGATAACCTGCCCATTTTTCCACATTACCTAGCACTCTCCAATTCCTGGGAGTAAATACTGTATATTCTTAAATAGAACTCTTTGGAAAGATGGGATTTATTATCAAGTTAGCCTTCATCTTAAGTACTTGATATTCAATTGTCTGACTCATTTAGACTTTGGTGCTTTTCTTACTTCGTACACAATAAATTATATTCTGCCCAATCACATGGACTCTGTGATTTGCATCAATAACATTTTATTATCCACAGTTATTATTATTAACATCCTTTTGTCCGCTATTTCTTTGTTCCTACTCTGTTTTTATAACCTTTTTAAATGTTTTCAATAAATACCTAAAATCATTATCATGATTAATTATTATTTAGGGCGCCCAGAGTTGCTTGCTTGGTGACATGACATCTATATAAAGTGGATAAGTAAATAAATAATTACCAAAACTCATAAACAGAAACATAGGTGACCAGAGGAACCAAGGGGAGGCAAATATCAAAAAGAATGCCGTAAATTAATGTGTACATCTTGTGATGTCACACATACACATACATATATTTAAGGGCTGAAGTCAACATTACAAAGTTATAGGGGTTTTGTTGCAGTGGTTCTGATGAAATCATTGGGTTCTGCAGCTGTCACTGAACAAACATTTACACAGACTGTAAAATCAGATCTAAAAGGTATGAGGAAGATTGGGTAGGTTGGACAAAGTTATTCTCAATACTTCCCCCTTCTAATGGACTTTTAGGATCCCTATTACTGGACCTAAAAATTGGAGAGACTGCCTAGTTTTTTAGTGAGCCAGAAAAAGGGCCTGAATACTGCATAAATAAAATTGTAATTTAAATCTTGCCACAAAATGATTTCCAAAGGTCAATGTGTTCATTTATATGGCTTCCAAATTATTGGCCTGGAAGTAGTAAGCAGCAGGTCATGCAGACTGAATAGATTTGCTGTTTTTAAGAATAATGACAGTGCATGATAATTTGTATGTTTAATGCGCTATAGAAACATTTCCCAGATAACAGTTACTTAATTAAAATGATCATGAAATGGGTGTTGCACTATCCCAGACTCTGTTTTGTTTGATAACATAGGCCTAAACTGGACTAAGGCACTGAAATCTGCAAGTGTCTTGGAAAGAACTAGATTTGTGGCCCATTCACTGGCTTATTCAGTTTAGCACTAAGATGAACAAAGAAATAAAAAGTTTGCAGGATCAAAACTGTCCATAGAGACTATAATATATGAAGACACTCATTGGACAGGGCAAAAGAGGGTTGCACTTAACTCCCTAAGCCAGTGGTGGGTTGCTCCCGGTTCGGTCGGGTTCTTGTGAACCGATAGTAATGGTGGTGCAAGGCTCCGCCCACCCACCCAGACATCATCACCGACGATCTGTGCATGTGCAGAAGTGTGTGCTTGTGCTCCCATTGTGAACAGGTAGCAAAGGTAAGTGGAACCCACCACTGCCCTAACCCAATCCATCCCTTGGATGAAGTCTGGCAGCAGAAAGAAACATGGAATTTTGTCGTACATATCCTTTGCTGGTCAATTGAAAAACAATGAGTTTATATTATGGATATTTTTCAGTTTGCCTTCTGAGAGCCAAATGCTACGTTGATCCCCATGCAGAATTGTTCCACTCAAGCCAGGAACTCTCTGAAGCCTAGAACGACCCTGGGAATCAACTAAACTGGAACACCATTTAAAAAATGCTCCAAATGAATACATTTCAAATAAAAGCAGTATTACAAGCTGGCTATTCCAGTAATGTGAACCTTCGCTTTCTCCAAGATGAGATCAGCCAGGGATTTCCACAGGGAAGGCCACAATGGTTGGAAACAATAGGAAAGACATTACAGTGCAGATGGGGATACAGATGGGTTACACAGAAAAGCCAATGCCCAAAGCTTGCAGGACTCCAACAATGAAAATGGTCTGGGCTTCTCTTCTTTTAGCTATTGTTTCTTTTGTAACACATGAGATGCTCCTATTTTACCCTCCAATATCTCACTAGGCAGGAGGATGCTTCCCCAAATTCTAGTTTTCCTTTACATTGTTTGTGGCTTCGTAAATCGAAGACAAATCCCACATCGTGGAGTTTTTTTCTCCATGCTTGTAGTATCTACAGGTAAACATCAGCAGATAGTCAATGTCCTGCCTTGGTCCATGTGCAAAGAGGTCACATCCATTTATTACAAACTTCGTTTTTATGTGGTTCTTCCCCAGGCCTTAACTCCCTTTAATATGGTTGAATGTGTTATGTGATAAATCCTTTTTATTGTGTGTATGCTTTGATATAAAATATAAGGGTTTGTAAAGTAAAAAGCAGCTTTATTTGATTAAATACTTCTAATAAAATGACAGTATTGGTTCTGTTGTTTTTTTAATTGACAATTCCCTCCCTCCCTCCCTCCCTTCTTCCTTCCTTCCTTCCTTTCTTCCTTCTTCTGTGGGAAGCCTTCAGGGTTGTTAAGTGATACAGAGATCTATAAAAGAATCAAAGAGATCTTGACTATTCTGTGAATTAGATATGTGATAAATTTCTGGACATACATCTAGACTAAAATAAGTATTTCTTCCTTTGAATGAAGATGTAATGTTACACGTCAGTTGATTTATTTTAGGATTGCCAGACCTCAGATTTTACCCTTTTTCTCTCAGGGAAAAGGTAATATTTTGGGGGAATGACTAGATAAAAGGAAGGTGATTTTTGCCTGTGAAGTATCACCACACTTTATTCCTTGACTAAAGTTCTTTAGCCTCTGACAGGCTACCAACTTATAATGCATCTTATAGAGGGACTGGAATATCACAGAAAATCAGAGCTGAGTTAGAATGAAACCAGGCATTGCCTATCCTTAATAAATAAACTCATAGGAGTTTTTTTTAGACTCAATGAATAGATAGAATGGTGGATCGAAGTACTGGATAAGATCACTTCAAGAAGCACAGGAGTGGATTGGGACTGGAATCAGCAGGGAGGCAAGCAGACTGGCAGAGCAGAATACAAGGCAAGAGACATGGCTGAAATTCTATCTCAAGCTATCTTTGTTGATCTTAGGCTAAGCACTAGAAAGAAGGCTTAGGTCCTACAAAGACCACTTAGGCCCTTGCACATGTTCATATGTCATATGGAGGTTAACAGCAATCTATCATCATGGTACTTCTTCACAGTCACCATTGATCGCCTGTCATGCATACTACACAGCAGCTACTTGATACGTTCCCCTCAAGATGTTATGCAAACAGGTGGATCATCAAGAATATATGGTAAGAACAATAATATGTGGTGGGTGACCTGTGCTTGACATGGGAGGTGAATTGGTTTACAGGAAGCACTTTGAACTTGGTAGAAAACAAGTATGTTACCTATGTTCAATTATATACTTTATTTTGACCCTGGTCTTTAAATATTTGGCCACAAGCAAATCTCAATCTTACCAAAAATGAGTCTGTTGTGCTCTGTTTTCTACAATAATATCATAATAGTCATAACTTTTCAAAGTAATACTACCATAATTATACAAATCAGTTTTTAAACTACAAATTAAACCTAGATCTTCTGAAGCCACACCATCTGATCCTGCCTTTCCTTTCGAAGCAACAGATACTCAACTGTACAATGGGTTTTCACCTAATCTATGTTCCGCAGAGCAAGGGTAGAACAAAAGCGCAGAAGAGAAAAGACAGCACTGAGGAAAGTCATAGGGTGCTTACCCTTCATGTTTCTCTTTCTATTTCAGTGAAGGGTTCAAACGTGAACACATGAAAGCTCTTTTGTGCTAACATCAAATAGAGATTATTTGTGCCAGAACTGACAATAAGGTTTCCAGAGGGTTTGTTGTTTGAATAGGAATCCTCTAACCTTAGTCTATGCAGAGATCTAAGTCTGCCAATAATATCAGAAGAATCCCACATGTTGAAACATATGCCTGCGTTCACAATAGAAGATTAGACCTGGTCATTTTCACCTTTAAAACTAAAAATTCCATCATTGGTCAAATTCACCATTTTGATCTGGTATGTCCTACTATAGCTCAATAATAGGGCATATACATTACATGCAGAATTTCCCAGGGACAATCCTAATTATTGGCTACTAAAAGGGCCAGGAAGAACAGGCCAACCTTCTGCCATTCAGGCACCAGGGCTTCTATCTTCAGAATTCCCCTACCGACACTATTCTGCTGACAGTTCTGGGAGTTGAAGTCCATGCGTTTGGCACCTATATTGAAGAAGTTAGAATAGACATATCCGCCAAGATATAGATTCTATTATTTTTTTCTTATTTCAGCATTGATTTTCAGGTTGTTGTTGTTGAAAAAATAAAATTGCAGGAAAGTTTTTATAAACTTTTGCTTACTTTGCTTATTTCTATTTTTTTTTTTTGTTTAAGATATACATTTACTTCGATTTTGCCTAATATATATGTTTCTGTCAGCAAACTTTGCTAATGCAATGCAAATTCACTCATCGTATATTTAGGTTTGTATAGCTGTGAATGTGTGTGTAAGGAACTAAATCATGTAACTAATGATTCAGTTGTTATATCAATTCAAAACTTACATTGGATCAATGTATATTATTATTTTTTTAAATAAAGAAATTCTGTCTCTCCCTTCTATTGGCCTAGTGACAAAACATGGATCCCCATTTTGCTCCAACAATTTAGAGGACAATTATTAATAAAAGATACAGTACCAGGTAGAAGAATAACTCCACTTATATTAGAGAAGGCAAGTAATGAAGCCCTCAATTTGCTTAAAAACCTACTCTCCTTGAGGGAACCTTACTTCTGACATCCTAATTCTACACTATTGTAGGCTTAAACAGGAGGAAAGGTATTATTGGCAGAGAAAAGGTATTATTACAAGGCAATGTTGATGGGGATCCCCTTCCCATATGCCTCTTCATTTGCTGATATGAACTTTTTCTTAGGGGTAATGCCAATTACAGGTAGTCCTCAACTTACGATCACAACTGAGCCCAAAATTTCTGTTGTTAAGTGAGATATTTGTTTTTTTTTTCTAGTTTGACGATTTAATTCAATTAATAACTTTAGGTCAATTCAATTAATAACTTTAGAAAAAAACTTTAGTTTT
>JANHZT010003190.1:0-10850 GCA_032468215.1 Stegonotus admiraltiensis
CTTCTGAAACTTTTCTTTTCTTGGATTTATCCATGGTTGGCCTACTGGGGGTTGAAAAGCTCAATAAATCATGTGCCAGCGGATGTCACAGATTGGTGGTTGTGATGCATATTTTGAGTTGCAGGGAGCTGCCGCAGAGGGGTGAAAGAGCCACATGTGGCTTCAGAGCCGCAGGTTGCAGACCCCTGAGCTAGAGCTAACAAAAGCAGGAAAACACTACTTTGAAAGTGGAACAGGTAAATTAATATAGAAGCCATCTTTGTGGTGGGAGTGGGGGCTATTTTTCTGCTCCCACAAATGGTTGCTGGCCCATATACTTGCAACAAGGCAGTCTCACAATGAGGATAACCCTGGAGAAAAAATTAAGAACAGAATGGTGTTTTGATGTAGGCTTTCATGGCCAGGATCTGCTGGGCATTGTTGGGCTTCAGGATTTAGTGACAGTGGTTTAAACAACAAATTTCCTGACATTTCACTGGTAACTGTGGCTAGCTTCTTCAGAGGGAGGGTGTTCTACTCAGCAGACCACAAGCAACCAAGCAGGAATGGTTGTTCCTGTCCTTATAACTGGATGACCTGACTTCTGATTGGTCTTTAGCTGAGCTGATTTCTGATTGGTACAGGTTGATGAAGACTGATCTCTGATTGGTTCTTTGTTTGTGCCCGATCTTTGTTGGTCAATTTGGTGGCTACATGTCTAGTTTAGGTTAATCAGTTAATATTCTGTATTTATGAGACAGAGAAGTCATTTGAAACAGTTATATTTACACCATCTGGCTCATTTTGTGTGCAAATTGTCTATGAATTAAATGGGGTCAAGCTTGATTAGTATTTGGATGAAAAACCGCCAGGAAATTTCAGACTAGACTGGAAAGCTGAAAAGAATGATGATTATATCCATAAAGTCAATCAAAGTCAATTCTGATTCAAGACCCTGGGCCACATTATTACGGCCCTGGGCCACATTTTTTCCTTTAAAAAAATAAGGGAGAAATGTTGCATGGTTGTTGAAACAAAGATGTCAAGAGAGAGGGATCCTTTCTGCATTTTGCGGGAAGAGGCAAAATGGTGGATTTAAACATTACAAATGCTTATTACACCTATTTTGCCTTAATTCTGCAAAATGAATCTCACACATATGAAAAATTATGTCACCAAAATCTGAGAGATGGCAAAAGTGAAGCTGAGGTCACTTACAATTTCATGTGCTTGATGGCCTGCAGTCCTGCTCTTTCCCAAATTTATCTTAGAGCATGAACGAACGAACCAGTTCCCATGATCCAGCCATGCAGTGTTTTGACAATGGAAAAATATCACACATGACGTTTCATTGTATTCTATGCCATCTGTGCAGGCTGAATAATGCAAGAGTGAAAACAGTGATTATAAGTAACAGATACAATAAGCTTGTACCAATTTCTTTTTTGGGGACTGAATCACGTAACTATACAAGCTATTTCTAGTTTGGTTCCTCCCAGCTCTGAGTTTCTATAAATTAAGGGATTGCCTACCTCTGCCTTCTCTTGAACTCCCCCATTCGTCTATCAGTCCCACACAACCTTGCCCATTTTGGCATGCATACATTTACTGCTGCCAGCTGCCTTCACTGCCCAGCTCTGATCAGCACCACTGTGCATCCTGCTGTTGTGGCCTGTTGGCCGCTGGCCCCTCCAGCAGCCGAATCAGTTGAGGCGGCAGCGTGGGAGTCAGGACAACCTGAGAGCTCCAAGGGGGAAGAGGGAATGGAGCTGTCACAGATAGAAATAGAGGCAGATCCCTCCATCAGCCCTCAGATGGAGAATCAACAGCCCTCGAGTCTGGAGATGGCTGATAAGGAAGAGGAGGAACAGCTGGGTCCAGTGCCTGATGTACAGATGTGCAGAAGGCAGAGGAGAGGAGAGCAGTGGAAATCTATGGGCTGATCCTTGGGACGGAAGAGCCACCACTGCTAGTGAAGCCCCACCCTAGTTCTGGGGATAAAAGGCAGGGGGTGAAGATGAATACGTGTGGCAGACAACTATTCATCTCCCTGCTGGACAGACTTGTTAGCCTGCTGTGTGTGTGTAAGAGAGACATTTTGCTGCGGATGCTGGCACTCCTAATAAAGGAACCATTGATTTAATTACAGAGGGTTTGTTGTGTTTGGGAGGTGGGTCAGAACACCTTCACCATGTGCTACTTCTGTATCAGCTGGAGCCTTCTTTGTGTTACTTTTCTTTGCACTGGCACCACCAGGACTTTTCTTGTGCCCTTGCTAGGGCCTCCATTCATAACTTGCCCAGGACTTCTGTTTGCAACTCAGTCAGGGCCTTAATTTACAAAAGAAAGACTGACTAGAAGGGTCCTTGTTCTGTTCCCCAGGCATCTGGCTCCACTGGGAACAGGCAGATAAACTCTAGCAAACAGGTTTTCATACAGATTATATTTATTTGGGAATCCTTAAACACATAGATTTACACTCAAGGTGAGGTTCACCCAAGTATTTCATAATCTATCCCATTTCCTAGTGTAAAATGACGGTAGTTCTGTTCCCCTGTTCAGAAAGCATGCTTCTCTCTTCTGTTGTAGTTCAAAATGGCCAGGTCTTTGTTCTGCACCCAGGCAGAGAGCCTCAGTGGCCAATCAGACACACAGCTGTGGTCACATGTTATGGACTACATTTCCCTTAATGCAATCTCTCTCTACATCTCCCACAATGCAATCTCTTAAGGAGACAGCTCTTAATTCTTAAGGTAACTAATTCACTATAATTCACTAACTGTAACAGCACAGTCCTTCTGTCATGCTGGAGCAGCTTTTGCTGTCTTTCATGTGCCTGCCTTTTTCCGAGCACTGGTACGAAAGATCACTGGTATCAGAAGCTCTGATGCAGTATTGCTTCATCATACTGCATCAGTATGCATACTGCATCATGTATGCATAGAGGTAGGCATAGAGGTGGCAGCCAGGGCTGGGCAATGGAGGCAGCAGGTGTCAGTAGGAAGCCATCAAAAGGCAGTTGTAAATGCATGGTCTTTGTTGAGTGCCATCGTAATTTCGACATACTTTGTAGTTAAGCAAAGAGTTCCACAAAACCCTTCCACAAGCAGGGAGTTCCACAAAACCATTTCTCAAATACGTTCATGCCATTAAGTAGTCACTAAATAGCCTGACCTATTTACCTTTCCAAGTGTCCAAATAATAGGTATTTTTTTTCATTTTGCACATTTGACAAATACGGAAACTCAAAAGTTAATGTAAAAGTAACCTTGGCTAGAAAAATTCCTGAAGTTATTAAGTCAACACCTTTTGGACAAAAAGTACCATATATTGGGGAATTCAGAATTAACAATAAAACTCGGAGCCTTTATTGAAATACAGCGCTTATTATGAAATTGTGCAATCTCTTCTGTAATCTCATTTAAAAACAAAGCAAAAGCTTTGATATAAAACTCATTTAAAAATATATGTGTATATATATATAGATGAACACGTCTGCTAGATGGACTTGCAATGGAACCTATTATATTTCAGTATTATAAACAGAGACGATGTAAAAATGTTCAGTGGTTCATAAAACTTGAATGGGCAAAGCCATGGTGTTATGATTTGAGGCATGGAATGTATTTAAAATGATGTTTTCTCTGGAATAAAAAGTTTTGGATTTTAAAATACAGAGATGTTTCATTGTCCATTCATAAACCTGAAGGACAGTATAGCCTTATTTTAGAATGACTCAAATTAACACATGGTGTTGTACCAATGGCCCAGTCCATACATGAATATTGCTGGGGGTTATTTTTAAGTAAAGCTTAAAGCTCTCTTCCAACCCTTTTCACTGAATTTATGGAGTGTGAGTGAAGGGCAGAGGGATATTCCACTCAATATTTTGAGGCAAGAAGGAAGTAGAACTATCAGAAAAGTGCAGGTGAAGGAGAAATTTTATTATGGAAAAAGTGGCTTTGTTAAAAATGAATTAAATCATCCTGTTACTTCATACATTTGGATGAAGAAAGCAGATGGCTTAAGAGAAGAGACTTGGAGGCCAAGTTCATAGTTTCTTTATTAAAATAGTATTGAACAGTTTTCAAACTGGAACAACAATTGTGTCTGAGGTTCCCTAATCCCCAAATCCAAAGTCATCACAAAACATATTGAAAAACCCTTTCTAGATTTCATTTAAAGAAGACTTTTAACTGTGTGTCCTTTTCTATAGAAACATGCCCTATTGCTACAGAGGCCTGACTGTGTCATTATAAAATGGAAACACTTTTATCTTACTGTAGTTACCATCCTATGCTGTGTCCTTCTGTGTCATTCGGGCTAAATGATTAATTCCAGGGCATCTTAGTTTTTGACTGCTTCATTACTGATCTTAGGAAGGTTCTGTTCTCTGTCATGTACATTTCCACAATCGTTTGTAAAAAAAACTTATTTCAAAAATATTTGGGCAACAAGTGACATTAGATAGCTTGTCTTCATTAATAGTGTTTGTGCTATTATGGTGATGGTGGGTTATGAATATGCATATGTATTTCTTAGCAGTTTGAGATAGATCAGACTAGGAAAACAGAAATGTTAATATTGGTTTCATTGTAAGGTTACAGTGACAGAGTCTTGCAATGTGCTTCTCCCCCCACCCCCACCCCCACCCCCGTTTATTTTTCTCTTCAAAGGAACTTGGGAGGGTTAAGTTCTGGTCAGGCAAACCAGGAGACTATGAGTTCTAGTCCTGCCTTAGGACTAGATGAAAGCTGACTGCATTACTCTGGGCCAGTCCCTTTCTCAGCTCAACATCAGAGGTGGGTTTCAGCAGGTTCTGACCAGTTCTGGAGAACCGGTAGTGGAAATTTTGAGTAGTTCGGAGAACTGGTAAATACCACCTCTGACTGGCCCTGCCCCCATCTATTCTCTGCCTCCCGAGTCTCAGCTGATTGGGAGGAAATGGGGATTTTGCAATAACCTTCCCCTGGACTAGGGAGGGAATGGCGATTTTACAGTATCCTTCCCCTGGAGTGGGGTGGGAATGGCGATTATACAGTATCCTTCCCCTGCCACACCCACCAAGACACGCCCACCAAGCCATACCACACCCACCAAGCCACACCCACAGAACCGGCGGTAAAAAAAATTGAAACCCACTACTGCTCAACATACACCAAAAGTTTGTTGTTATTGTTGTGAGGAAAAAAGGATGAACAAGGAGCATTATGTATATTTTACTGCCTAAAGTTATTTATAAAAATAGTAAAGGCAGATTTTTTTTTTAAAAAAATTACATTTCTGACTTTGACACAAATTTCTGTTGTCTTGGTTGTAGTTCTTCCTCCTGTTTCCAAAAGTTATTGCTACCGCCTATTACAGAATTTTTGTGCGGTAATCTTTAGCTTGTTGCTTTTGTAAACTGCTTCGATTTGTTTCGAATGAAGCAGCATGTAGGCAAATAAGTAAGTTTTATAGCATAACTGAAATAGCTTAGCAAATGAAATTGCACCCTTGCTCAAGTAACTCTAGTATTACCTCTTCCCAGCTTATAAATTAAATACTATTACTTTGTTCTGTGTGGGAGATAAAACAGAATTATAGAGTAAGTTAGAATAATAATAGATGATATTATTTTATTTATTTATTTCATCAAGTATGTGTTAGATAACAGATAAAGTATAAACATGATTATGAATGTATGAAATGGATACGAATAAAAGGGGACATTAGGACAGGGGTGGTAGGCATATTGGTGCGCTTATGCATGCCCCTTACAGACCTCTTAGGAATGAGGTCAACAAAAAAGATTGTAGAGTGTCAAGATGGTGGCTTCTTCTGCAGGCAGCTCTTTATTGCCCTAATAAAGGCTCAATCCATCAAGGGTCACTAGGGTGAAAAGGCTCAGCATAACAAGCTATTTCTGTTCCATTTCTGTTTCCAGTTCATATTACCTCCAGTCATCTGTGTGCCCCCAGTCTGTCTACTTGTTCTCCTAAAGTAAACAAAGGACAAAGTAAATGCATGCTGGTCATTCACTGAAATCAAGATTAATTTATTGATTGACTGAAAAGTATTGTATTTAGAACATGGGGGAGGGGAAGTCTGCATAGATTTTGAAATGTGATCTCTATTTTAAGCTGATATTTGAAATGGATGATAGTTGGATGAACTAACATTCAGTCATGCTACTGGAGTGGCATGGTGAGCTAACTACACAAAGAGTAGAAAGACTTGCAAAACTCTGAAGACGGGTTGAGTTCAAGGAAAATATGAGATGGTTAGATTAGAGATTAGAGTTGATTTATGTAACAGATTGCCCTCCAGGAAGGCAGAAGCACTGGAGATTGAAAGATTGACCATTTCACTCAGGGAAAAGTTGGCTCCCTCCTCCCCCAGGACAGGAAGTAATAGACAGAGAACACTTAGTCATGGATTAAATATGGGTTGGGTTGTTGTCATGGGATTGCCATGAAAATCTGGCTCAGCAACACAGTCCAGAGAAAGTTACTGAATGGAAGCTACTTTGTCCTATCTCTTGCTTCTGGCAAATGACTGAACTCCAGTTCTAACATTCCTACCCTTGAATTCCTTCAGTGGCTAAAAATTTTGGCAGTCTCTCCTCAGCAAATCCAAGGGAGCATTTTGGGAAAATCTGCCTTAGAGGGACAGTCGAAAGGGACAGAAATGAAGGAGTCTCAGGAGAAGAGAAGAGCAATTACAAGCTGTGCATCTGTGCAGAACTCTCATTAATCTGTCTGCTGAGTTTTGCACAAGGAAGCTTTTCTTACGTTAAAACCATAGAGCTGAGATATTATAAAATAGCAAGTCCCACTCGCTCTCCTTTTGGACTCTGGGATGATTTCTCCCTCCCCAAATCTAATATGCAGGCTTTAAGAGTCAAGTAAAACTAATGCATTTTAAAACTGTTCACAAGAGCTGCTTTGCCCAGAAAGAATATGAAAACTGGAAACAAGAGCATACTTTGGATGAAGAATGATGGTTTGATTGAATCTTTGTAGAACAAAACGGTTCTAAAATAATGTGGAAATATTTGGGATACACACCACCCCGGAAATGCCTGGGAGACAATGTGGCTTCTTTGACTGGTGTCTTTTTATGATATCTCTAGTTCTTAGGGCAAGGAAGAAAATGGTCAAACGTCATTAGGAAATTCTTGCAGTGTGTTATTAATTAGATTGAAATTGTCCTTTTCTCTGCGGGGGAAAAAAAAAAGAAGGGGAAAAAATGGTTTCATGCATTACTTAAGATCAACATCTTGGCTCCTTTACAGAGTTTCCAAGTCATTTCAGTGATATATTTTGCCTTTCAGAATATAACCCTTGGAAGGCGCAAAAAAGGAAAGCGCTAAGCTATTGGTAGATCGCTGGAAGTAGTGCACAAGTGACCTAATTCTTTTGATGAAAGGTTCCAACCATTTACCAAATGCATCTGGCAGAAGGAGAAAATCATTCTCAGACAGTTCACCATCATGTAGACATTTTTCCTTTTATTTTATTTTTAAACTCCCACAATTCCTGGAGCTTCAGATAAGTTGCGGTCTTTAAATAACAAGGAAGCAAACTTTAATCAGCTTAGGGCCAGACTTGAAATAGGAGAAGGAAATATCTTGGGGGGTATCTTCTTCAGCTGAAGAGACAGAATGACGTTCTACACACACCTGCAAACCACATCCAGACTGAATGGGACAATTTTTTGACCTTATGTATCAAAAATGTTCAGCTAGGAAAGCATGAAATATAGGAGGAAAAAGGAAGGGATCACAGGGAGAACATCCTAGAGTCTGACTATTTCAGTTATTAAGATGCAATTACAAATATTCTCCTTTATTGATCCAATTACCTGAAAACTAAGTATTTTCTCCCTCGTGTAACATATATAGAATTATATTGTAAGATCCAGCTTAGTACTTTTTGTTTAGCCTAAAGGGAGCCACAGAAGATGACAAAGTTAGGTCTTATGGTATCTCCCAGATTCTGCTGCCATATTCTAAACAGCTATGTTTTCAAAACAGTATTCAAAGACAGGCCTACCTACTGTGCATTACAATAAACCAATCTGGATGCAGTATGGTACAGAACAGAACAGAATAATAGAGTTGGAAGGGACCTTGTAGGTCATCTAGTCTAGCCCTCTGCTCAAGCAGGAAACCTATACCATTTCTGACAAGTGGCTGTCCAGTCACTTCTTGAAAGCCTCCAGTGATGAAGCACCCACAGCTTCTGAAGGCAACTTCTGTTCCATTTGTTGATAGTTCTCACTGTCAGAAAATGTGATCTTGATTCAATCCATCTGTTAATGCAATTTAGGATTGCATTGGCTTTTTGGTTGCTGCCGCACACTGCTGGCTCATTTTTAATTGGTAATCCACTAGGACTCCAAGATCCCTCTCGCAGTTACTGCTATTAAGCCAGGTTGTTATAATGGTATGTGGGAAAGACCTTGGGAGACAGAAGAAATAGCTGCAACCTGGACAACTTTCATGTAAAAGATGCCTCATCTCATGGAGAGGATGGAAGAAATACTTTTAGTCTTGCAAGATCCTGTTAATGTTATGTTAAAATAAAGATGGAATTAGTACTACTGTATTGTGCTGCTTCTTGCTTCTTATCTGGACTACTTTGAAGGGCACACATCAATCTTGCAAAGACTGAAAGCATTTCTCCCCTTTTCTCCTTTTACTCTCTGGAGTTCCTTCTAAAATTTTTTTTTTATTTTTTAAAATTTTTATTTAGTTTCTCAAACATGTTCGAGATAACAGGTGTAAGTATAAACATGGACAAGAACACATGAAATGAGTACTAATAAATGGGGACAGTAGGACAGGGACAGTAGGCACGCTGGTGCACTTATGCATGCCCCTTTACAGACCTCTTAGGAATGGGGTGAGGTCCACGGTAGACAGTTTAAGGTTAAAACTATGTGGGTTTGAGGAAGTAACAACAGAGTCAGGTAGAGCATTCCAGGCATTGACCACTCTATTGCTGAAGTCGTATTTTCTGCAATTGAGTTTGGAGCGGTTTGTATCAATTGTTTGCCTGTGTATTACTGTGGTTGAAGCTACTTCTTCAGTAATTTCTTGAGTAATACTTCCCAGCCTCCTCCTTCTTTGGGCTGAGATATCTTTTACATGAGGATTGTCTAGTCTAGGCTCTTCCTTCTCCCCCCCCCCCAAAGTCATTCCCAAATACCATTACAAGTGGCTAGTTTCTTAGGTCTTATTCTCATGTCCTAAGAATTGTATTATTTTTTATATCAAGCCCTTATAATGTAGCTTGCTTCTTATTCTGACCACAGCTGAGAGGTTTCAAGTTGCCTTTAGCTGTTCCAGTTTTTAAATATTGTTTCCCCCTAACCCCTCAACACAATTTAGGATGCTTTAAGGATGATGTCCTTAATGATGTAGTCAAGAATTGGAACTCTTCACTTCCTATGGGCCACTTTATCCTGCTGGGCCATTACGCTGCTCCCTCCCTTATGCTGTCCTGCCTTCTGCAGCCACTACAGGCAGCCACCTCCATAGTAAAGTCAGCACTTTACTCGGGGTTTAAACGGGCCCTCCCTCATCCCTCGTGATCTTTTTAGAAATCATTAGACACTTGTTTATAACAGCAGGACTAAAGCTCTTTTGAACAAGTGTTAATTCTTTGCTGAGTGTATTCTTCTTCTGCTTCTTCTTGTGTTTTCAGGATTTTCTGTTTTTATTACTTGGGGGTAGGATAAAGTAGCATTGTGGGTCCAAATCAATGCTACTGACCAGTGGTGGGATTCAAGTAATTTAACAACCAGTTCTCTGCCCTAATGATTTCTTCCAACAACCAGTTTGCCAAACTGCTCAGAAAGTTAACAACCGGTTCTCCCAAAGTGGTGCGAACTGGCTGAATCCCACCACTGCTACTGACTCATTAGCATCTCAGGAGCTTCTGATCACAAGAGATCAGGAATGGGTAGATAGAGAGAAAAGGGTTTATGGGTATCCTTTATTGGGCACTTTGCCTGCTCTTATCTATCAGATTGCTAGCCTGATGTCCCTTTGCCTGCCTTTCTTCCCCAGCACACAGGCACAGAGCCCATGCTGTTTAAGTTGCCTCTGATCTGAGGCAATTGCGTAGGTGCTGGGCTTCAACTTCCAATGGGGCACGTCCATTTGTCTGCTCCACAAACTACTACTGAGTGAACCCAACATTCACTTTCGTAACTTGTCGCACATTAAAACAGTAAAGATGGAACCATTTACCAGCCTTCTTACTGAAGCAAAAAAAGGGATTGGCAATGAAGAAAGCAAAGTTAATGATGGCAGACATTTATGTGCCTTAAGGACTGGAGGACAGAACTATAACACAGCCATCTGGCTGTGCCCTTAGTCTCTAAAAAGAGATGCAGCTGGGAAATATCACTTCTGGCCTTAGCAGTCACTTGGAGAGAGTCCCAGAAATACTGCCAGATTGTGAGCTTGTTCCTTTTGGAGGCTGGCAATTTTATTTATGAAGCTTGGAAACCCCTTGCCATAAAGTATTGAAATAACAGGGAAGTTTTAAAGACTAAAACAGGAATATTTAAT
Source organism: Stegonotus admiraltiensis (assembly GCA_032468215.1). Classification (NCBI taxonomy): domain Eukaryota; kingdom Metazoa; phylum Chordata; class Lepidosauria; order Squamata; family Colubridae; genus Stegonotus; species Stegonotus admiraltiensis. Next base: position 10,544 of record JANHZT010003190.1, read on the forward strand.
ACTATGGGGACACTGTGTTAAGCATACTAAAAACTTTTCTCATACTAAAAACTTGCAAGATGAATTTATGTCTAATAAATGAGACTATCAGAATTACATAGCATCAGTTGCAATTTGGATCTATTACACTATTACACGTTTCAGGCTAGTATGTTATAGAGCATTTTTAAAGAGAGAGCATTTTTAGCCAAATTGTAAATTGGATGATAGGTACTGCACGGAGGTGGGATTCAGGCGGTTTGCACCAGTTCAAGCAAACCGGTTGTTAACTTTTTGCTCAGTTTGGAGAACTGGCTGATCCCACCAC
>JANHZT010003190.1:108006-119559 GCA_032468215.1 Stegonotus admiraltiensis
GTGAGCCAGTTGTGTTGTGTTGTGTTTTGTAGGTTAAAAAAGGGCAAAGAAGTGACATTGACTTGGCCACGCCCACCCGACCAACAGGCCACGCCCACCAAGTCACCTTACCACCAAGCCCCACCCACTAATTAAGCCACGCCCACAGAACCAGTAGCAAAAAATTTTAGATTTCACCCCCGCTTGGGGCTCTGTTGAGGGTCCCAAGTCAGCAGCTACCCCATACAAACTCCAATAGTTCACTCTTTCCTAATCTGGGTGCCCTCCAGAAGTATGAACTTCAATCCTGACAATACCTGCATGATTACTGTTGAGGATTTTGGAAGTTAGTCTACTTGTTTGGAGGGCATTTGGATCAATGAAGGCTGAGCTGCCCTGAAATGAATGGGAGGAATAGAAGAGCACATAGAACGACATCCCATATGAATGGAAGGCATTTCCCCCTTCATATACTTGGGCCAGGACTGGAAGAGGGAGGTAACCACTTCAAATGGCAAAGGCAGCTAGGTGGACCTTTGAGGAAGATGTTAGACAACAGAGCTCTGTACTTCACAGCTCATCCTGAACCCAGTAAGCCACCCTGATGCTTCCTGGTGTGGTGGGACATGTTTGCTTCTTGTCTGTATTGAAGGAAGATCCAACTTTTAGTTGGTCGCTGTATGTGGAATTAAGGAAGAAACCATCTTGTACTTTGCTTCATGCAGTAAATTACCTTGGATCGACCTAAATGTGGTTGTTGGGATCACTACAAACGTGACTCCACTTTCAGTTCCTGTCCTAACAGACAAGGAGGCTATACATGTTTTTAAAAATAAATAAAAGATCCCTTCCCTCCCCAAAAGCGAGGCCACCCAGCTCATTCCCAACTAATACCGATAGAACAATCTGTTACAAATCATAAATGGAATTATACTAAGCTAAAAGCCAATACCTGAGGGGCATAAAACAATAAACTATGTCAGCGCATAAACCACAACTACTATCATAGCAAGGCTTGTGGACTGTACGTGCTGTGGAGCTAAGTCCATCTAGCTGTGAAAACTAACCAAAACATAGTTGGGGAGTCTTCATGTGAACTTTTAGGAGGGAAGTGTCTAAACAAGTTCACTGATCCAGTTTTGTTTGACACTGGACATATAAAATGACAATTGTACTTCCTGACTGCAGTGGGAAGGGAAGACATACAAATAAAACTGGTAAAGAGTCTTCACTAAGAGATAATGTTTGTATGTTTAAATGTACAAAATGCACTTTTGGACTTCCACCTTACCTTTCCCTCTCAGCCCATCACATCTTGAATTCTAAGATTATGACAGTGGATTCTCAATGCCTCTTTTATTACTGCCCACATATCTCTTATGCCACTTTGTGAACAGCTTCATTTTCCTTAATTGAACAAGACTTCCGTTTTCTAAAATAGCTTCTCTGGCTTTTTAAATTATCTATGACCTCAGTGGCTGCCGGTAGAGTCTGATACCATGGCCACTTTAGTGTATCATCCTGAAGACAGCCTCAAAATTATACACAGAGTGGTTAAGCAGGGCAACCAGCTGGGTGCCTTAGGAATATTGAACTGGGAGAGAGTGCCATCCAAATGTACATGGCAATTTCCACTTGTAGAGAAATTACATTTAATTTAACAGCATGTTGATCCTTTCTAATCCATTCTTCAGCGTTCTCCTGTTATACCAATCTGAGAGCATTGTATAGGATATACAGTAATCCAGGATCATCTTTTCTCTAAGGCAGGGGTCTCTAAACTTGGCAAAATGTTTATGGAGATTGTCAGTCATCCAGGTCACAGTTGTCCCAAAGTTGCTTTTTCCAAGAGGCACTGGACTTCCTTGTTTTTCTTTGAAGATGTTTTGCTTCTTATCCAAGAAGCTTCTTCAGTGCTTCTTGGATAAGGGAATTCTGGGAGTTGAATTCCGGGAATTCCGGGAATTCTGGGAGTTGAAGTCCACAAGTCTTAAAGTTGCCAAGTTTGGAGACCCCTGCTCTAACAATCTCTTTAATTAGCCCTAGTGAAGGTAATTGAAGTTGATTATTGCAACATCTCTGATATTGTCCTCCATTTCAGGTTTACCCCAAGCACTTATTTTCGGGGGAAGGAGAACATATCCTCAGAAATTAATTACTTGGGGACTTGATATTGTCACCAAGCACCATTCCATGGAACAATTTGTTCCCTTTGAGGTTTCTGGCTTGCTTTTTACTATTTGCTTTTTGGGCTTTCACTTGAGCCAGTGAACATACTCCAGTCTGTAGCCTAAGGCTGAAGAAAAAATAAAATAAAATGGCTCTCTTAATCACATCAATCTACTGTTTTAGTGAATGTCTAAGAAATAATGAGGAAAAAAAAAGAGAATGAAAGAGGCTCTTAACCAACAACTTTTTTTGTGATAGTAGTGATCCTTGGTGTTCAGCATCATTCAAATTTAGGCTCTTTGAAGTCACAGTTGAGAATGAAAGTCAATACAAATACCTCCCAAGTGATCTTCCAGCACTTCCTTCCTTCCTTCCTTCCTTCCTTCCTTCCTTCCTTCCTTCCTTCCTTCCTTCCTTCCTTCCTTCCTTCTCTCTCTCTCTCTCTTTCTCTCTCTCTTCTTTTTTTCTTCCTTCCTCTTTCTGAAAAAAAATCACAATGTTCCCAGAGCAGCACAGGATATCATTTGGTTATTTCTCTATTAGGAAGTGTTTTCCACTCAGATTTTTCACATTGTGTTGGTTTTTGGTGACCATCTCAACCTGTGGGCCTTCATTAAACCTTTGAAAGCTTTAGTAGATATCTGCAGGCCCTGAAGCAATCACAAATACTTTGAATTGATGGAAGCTTTTGGCTCAACTCTCAGGCCCCCCTTTTTTTACTCTAATATGGGGGGGGGAGGAAATAAAACTAATAGCGTCCCTTTGAGCATATTGCTCTACTCCATGGATGTGTTTCCATTGCCTTAATATGGTTTTGCTAAACTCCCTAATGAAAGACAGAGCAGCTGTTTACTGAAGGCTTCGTAGGAGTCTTTTTCTCTGGACAGCTGCCACTGGCATTTCCATTTTGGCAGGAACCTACAAAGAACAGCATTAGAGACATTTTAATTTAATAAGCAAGTCAATTAGTTTTCAAATTAGGACAACCATTGTTTTCCCTCTCATTTTCCCTCGAAAAAGAGCTGCACCTCTTCAGGTGATTAGGGAAGGATAATAGAGAATCTCAGGTTTCATCCAGTACAAATGCAGAAGCCACGAGGAGATTCTGTGATTGCCCGGGAGGTTCTCATTCCAAGCCTGCCTCTTCCATGAATTTGTTGTGTGGCCTTAGGGAAGTCATCTTCGTTTAGTTGCAGCTCATCTCCATGCTGGAATTTTTCTTCTGTAGAAAGGAAGGGTAAAGCCTTTGATGTACTCAGGCAGACTGACTGACTTTGGGTGTAAGGTGCTTTGTTAAAAGGCAACTGGGCTTTCTTTGTTTTTCCTTGAAGAGGTTTTATTCTCATCTAAGAAGTTTCTTCAGTTCTGACTGAATGGTGGGGAATAGAAGGATTTATATACCTTGCACTCATCTGGTTGTTAGAACTGTTTCTGAGAGTCGTGGTTGAGGCCACTTGGAAATTTATCTGTGCCCTCAGGGTCATCTGAATAGGGCAAATGGGTGTGGAACCCTTTGGAACTGCTGAAAGTGTTGTAAAAAGAAAATAAGTGGTGTAGTATCTCCCCTCTTCTGTTACGAGAGGGATGTTCAACCTTAATGTAGATGGCCTCTTTGACCCCTCTTTCAGTAAGGGGTGCTTCTCCAAAAGCCAACAGCATTTGACCTACCATATCACTATCTTTAATTAAATTTAATTAATACTCTAGTTATCCATCAAATAGTAAAAATCTTTCACCTTTTATTGTCTGCTTATTTTTAGTTTACTGTATTCTATATTCCATATTTTGTAAGCAATGCTTTATGGTTCCACATGCTGTAAAAATCCAATTTAATATAAGTTGCTCTTATCTTTGAACTATAAAGCAGGCATTGTCACAATTTCCTTAGTCTAGTTCTTGCTAGGTTCTACCTTACAGAATATGGATTTTTCCCCCTTATTGTGCACAGCACATGCGTTATCTCAATACCATGGGCATACCATAAGATGCAGAACCATTTACCTTGTTCCTTGAGGTTTTTTTTTTAATCAGTAACATTACAATCCAACAAATAATCAAGTAAAATAGGATAGGAATCTAAAATAAATCCAAGATCGGCTTACGTGTCTCACCACTCATAAGAATGACAAGGGTATTATGACCTGGCAACGAAACTACAAAAATTAATAACATCTAGGCTCCTTGTTGTGACATGTTGGTGGAGCTGCCCTCTGCAACTATTGGAAATTTTGAAATGGTTCAGAAAGTGACCGTCTGACTCTGGACTGGCAACTTCAAAGGGAGCATATAACATCAATATTACAAAATTTTATTTTCCATTTTTTTAAAAAAAAAAACCCTGCATGCATGATGTCAATCCCTTAAAGCGTGGCATACTGAGATAGATCAGGCTGCTTTAATTAATAGCACTGGAGTTCTGAGCTTGCATGAGGTCCAAGCCTCTTCTGAATCATTTTCAAAGTGTGAAAATGATTCAGGGGAAAGGATCCCCTAGAGATCCTTTGTTCCGTATTTTTTAAAGAGAGTGCAAAGAGAGAGTCTTGTTAATTCTCCAATGGGTTTTAGAAAACCTCCCTCTTGTGAGTGACACTTTCAAAACAACCTCAGACTGCTTGTGATTTAATCTCCACTCATTTTAATTGTAATTTGTGGAATTAATTATAAAAAAAACTCCACATATTCAGTAAGTAAACTTAGGCATAAGTAGGAGGAACCTAGTCCCTACCACAGGACTGCAGTCAAGCATACGGAACCCACTTCAACTCTGCATCAATTTGGCCTAGTGGTAAAAACCAGGACACTTTGAGTTCTAGGCCTGTCTTCCTTAGGCATGAAAACTTGCTGGGTGACTTTGGGCCAATCATGCTCTCTCAGCCCAACTCACAACACAGAATTGTTATGGGGAAAATAGGAGGAGGAAGGAGTACTAGGCATGTTTGTCACCTTGAGTTACATATAAAATAATAGAAGTGGGATTAAATAAAAGTTTCCTCAAATGAAATCACTTTTCGGAAGTTGCTGGATTTCTTCCAAGCAATAGCTTTTTACACTATTGCCCAGTGCTTTCTTTCTTCTGAAAGCAAGTCCTCTCCCTTTCCCTCATGCTGTCCACCAGCAAAATATTGAAAGGGAAGATGTCTGCCATATACTCTAGATAAAAAATTTGGTTCAATCTCACCAGAGTCACCATTGTGGAATCTCTCCTCAATTTATTTAAGGTGAAAACTACCTTAGCAGACACAGCCGTAGAACAGATAGAAAAACAGCTTGTAACATCTCCTCCTCCTCCTTCTCGTCCTTGTCCTCGTCCTCCTCCTTCTTCCTCGTCCTCCTCTTCCTTCTTCTTCTTCTTCCTCCTCCTCCTTCCTCCTCCTCCTCCTCCTCTTCCATCTTCATCATCTTCAAGTATCCAAAGCTCTTTACAGTTGCCCTAATGAGGTTGCTATCAAAAGCAGCAACAAATCTTCCTAAATACTTGCAATTAGCCTATAACTATGTTTCTTTGCAAGGGGACGACAGAGAATGAGGTGGCTGGATGGAGTCACTGAAGCAGGCGTGAGCTTAAATAGACTCCAGAGAACGTTAGAGGACAGGAAGACCTGGAGGAATGTTGTCAGAGGATGGGTCGGACATGACTTCGCAACTAACAACAACAACATTTCTTTGCCTTCTTCACAGAAACCAAGTGGCTACCTCAAAGAGGTCTGTGGGTCCTCACTCATGCTTTCTGAGGGGGCCCATTCCTTTTAAAATGTAATTTCTCAGTGGCTCTGTAACATCCAGGCTTTGCTTTGTGTGGAAATGACATAGTAAGAAACCTTAGTGTGACAGAATCTGTCACTTGGCATCGTGTCAAAAGACATAGAAAGTGCCAATAGGAAAAAAAAAAGAGCACCCCATAATTCCTTTCAGAGTTATAGTTTCCCATTTGGCCAAGAGCTTCATCAGCTTCCCTGATTTTTATGGAACTGTTCTCTAGACGGCACTGTTGCTACAGACATTTATTACTGGGATATGGAAAAACACACATCTATTTACAGGAATTTCAGCTGTGTAATTTTGGTTTTTATTGAGGCGTTGGTATTTTCACATTGACTTCTTTGATGGTGTAATTCATGATGAACACTTTTCTCAGCTAATATAAAATATTGCCTTCTTCAAATTTTTTAGCTCTGGTGTGACCATACCAGCGTTTACTTTCCCACTCCTGTTTCTCTGCTATCTTAAGAGGATTATTTTTATATTCTATACTTGAAAAGCAAAGTATGGTCTTTTTTCAAACATTCCTCCTCATGTGTCACTTCAAAGAAACTTCTTTCAAAACTGTTGTTCTTCATATGTGTTGGATTACAGTGCACTTAATTTCAGGGGGAGTTGCCCAAATGATATAGGGAGAATATATTACTTCTCTTTCTTCTTTTTCGAGGTGGCTGTGTTTGCTATGACATTTTTACAGTTTCATATGGTATGTAGCCAACCAACTTTCTTTAACTGTGTTTCCCCATAGAGAGTTCATGAGATTGAGCCTATCATTCCAAATTGTCAAATGTGTATAAATTGGTAAAATGATCATTATTCAGTCAAGGCTGGAGACTATGGAAATCCATCTCTTCTAGGTTGGGAAAGGCAGGGTTCCTGGGGATTCACTTAATTATATTACCACCAAAACCTTTTGGGATTGAGGAAGAATGATTAGATCAAAGCCATCCAGTGACCTCTCTGAACTCACCCAGTTAAGGCCCTCAGAAGGGAAGAAATGAACTTCATTTTTGGTGCAAGGTTGTGCTGTCTCTCACTGCATGCTGTGTTTCTTTTTCCCAGCCATACTGACAAACTGCCTTTCCTTCAATAGACTAATGAGGAACATGTGCTTCTATAGACGATGTTGAAGCAAAATTCTCAGTAGCCCCAGCCAATAGGCTCAACCATAAGGAAAGCTGGGGGCTGTATTTCATAAACATCTGGAAGATCATAGAGTTTTACTGTTATAACACACAAGGAGGCAAAATTGCAGTGGAAAGCAGAGCCTAAGGAACCTTTTTGGTGGCAATTACATTATTGGGGCTGCTAGATCTAGGCTGCAAAAATCCCGGTGACCACTAGATGGCAGGAAAGAGAGTTTTGAAAGGATGTCCCTCCTTTGTAGCTCCAAATCAGATATATTAGCTTTCTTGAGTCAGAAAGCCATAATAAGTTCTTTTTCAAACAATGCATCATAGTAGTTCCTTCATGCAGCCACAGTGCACCACCATGCGTGTTTTACAGAAGGGCCATTACTCTTCTTTTCTTAATAAGAAAATTGTGCCCCATCTGTGGAAGATGCTTTTAAACATTTTGCATATTAGGAAAACTCAGCTCAGAGAAACAGCTGTTTGTTTGTTTGTTTGTTTATTTATTTACTTACTTACTTACTTACTTACTTACTTACTTACTTACTTACTTACATACATACATTTTTATACTGCCCTTCTCCCAGACAGGACTCAGGGCGGTGAACAGCAAAAACAAAAACATAAATTACAAAAATTAAGAACCATTTAAAAGTATTAAATAATTTGTGGCCCCATAATTTAAAATACCCAAATAAAAATTCCCAATTAAAACAACAAAGAGATTTAGGCCAACCCAGCTAGATGGAACAAGTGTGTTTTCAGGGCCCGACTGAAGGCACAGAGGTCCGGGATCATACGTATCTCCAGGGGCAGGTCGTTCCAGAAGGCGGGTGCCACCACAGAGAAGGCTCTCCCCCTGGAGGTTGCCAGCCAAAACTGTCTGCCCTCTGCAGCTGTTTCCCTCTGTGTAGACAGGGAGATAATACACCAATCGATATATGTTTCATAAGGGGTGATGAAATGTTTGAAAAAAACATCTGAATTAGTGAGGTAGCTTCCAGTCCTATACAGTATCAATTACTGGTCATTCACTAACCACAACACACAGTAGTTGTATACATAAAACCAAGGTCTTGTTCTCTGTCTCTTATCCACAGGCATCCAGACAACCACAAACTCAATGAAAATCCTAACAACCCTTTGGCTGCACAACGAATATGACTAACTAACCCGGTAAGATTTCCAGATACAGATTTGAAATTTCTTAATTGGTACAGTGGCAAATGGAAAAGATACAGGTTCAGTATATCAAACTTAGTAATTTTAACATTAATTAAGAATTTCACATAAAATCAAGACTTTTGAAGAGGCATCCTGAAATGTTCTTGTGGCTAGTTAATCCTTATTTTGCATTTGTGCCTCGTTTCTTAATTCTTACATGTAACCATTTAATTTGTCTTTGTATTCTCTAGGTTGACGTATTTCCAGTTTTTCTAGAGAGTTTGTAGATGATACTGAGTGTTTAGTATCTCCTACACTGAGTAGTAGTTACAAATTTGATATGGGTATAGTTCTCTTCGCTGAATGCTCTGCAGTTAATAAACAACATGACTACATTTACCCATCCAAAATCCACATTCTTATTTTAACGTTATAGCTCCTTCTACATCCACATGGAGAACTTGTATTATCAGGCTTAAAACTCTTAACCTATACTTGCTAGACTTTTGGTGAATATCCCAAACAATAATATTCCAAACTTTTAGGAAAGGAGACTCTTTTTATTGCCCCCACAGAAATCTTCTATTATACAGTATGTGAGTAGACAAATGCCTCTCTTTAGATACCCATAAACCTATGATGAAGTGTTAAGTTTGCTGCAGCTAGCCTAGGGCTAGTTATACAAATTCATCCAAAGTTATTGACGTTGTGTGTTGGTTATTCCTCCCTACAATGCATCAAGCAACAGATGGCCTTCTGTCAAAGAATCAGATTCTTAGAATGTCTGCTTCCATTGGGTCTGTGTGTTTTCAACCAAATGAGAATGCCTGTTCAGTTTTTCTAAAACCCACAGGCAAAACTGAGTACAATCTGTCTCTAAGAAGTGGTTGAAGCTTCAGAGTGTACTTTTATTTTTCATTTTAAAGTGTGAATGTAATTCTTAACAGACAGACATGGAATTCAGGCATACGAATAGAGATTGTTTAAGGGGGGGAAAGCAATTTCTTATTCCACGGCTAAGTTTAGACAGGACCATCCTGATGCTCTGACCAAGATCTTTATATTCCAAGGCTAAACCCCTACTCAGTCTTAAGATTTAGAGTATGGAGGCCACATATTTTTTTATTTTTCTTCTCTGAGCTACGTTCATTACAACACTTCCTGAAAACCACAAGGGAGTTTTGCCAAGAACGCAGCCTGCCTCATCAAAGTGAGGGTGTTATTCTGCAGAAGCACATACCACTGGGTCAGGAAGACCTATGAAAGAGCATCAGCACATTTCTCTGCACTATCAGGTTTCAGATGGAAATTTGGAGAGCCAGAAGAAAATTATGCTTGAAAAAGGAAACTTTGTGAAATGGATTTGCAGCCTTTTAACATTCTAAGATGGATTTACCATAATCATCTATACTTGGATGCTAATTGTGTGCTGCATATTTTAAATGTAATTAGGAAAAAACCCAACTTTTAAAAGGCTTGCTGTATCTGATCCTAAGAGGAATATTTAGGCATCGTGAATATAGCTGTGCCCTCTGTACACAATTTTCTCAATCATTAACAGCCACACATCCATGGACTCTTGCTGACCCTTTCTGTTGAGCTCTCTTTAAAAAAAAACAAAAAACATTAGTCTCATTCCAGTCAGAAAACTTCACATATTGTATGGATGCCATACGTAGAGGGAGAAGAGGCTAAATTGAACAAATTATCTGTCTTGATTAAGGAGTCTGTGTTAATTATGGTGACTACCTAACTGCACAGATTTATTTTCTTCATCTGAGTCAGAAGTAGCAGTCTGACATATTACCGGTCATTCCATCTACTAATCTTTCCAAAACCCTTTAGAAGCAATTGTGATTGTGATTTCTCCAGATCGTACTTAACCATTCACAGCTCTTTGGATACTTTGGGCATAGCATTGCCTGTCTGTTTGGACATCTGGTGACTCTTCAGCCAATCATTGCTCAATCCAAGCTAGCCAAATGCTAAAAGGCTCATAAAATGTAGGCCAATTCCAGAACGAATTGGTCCTAGGGTTACCAGGACTCCACTATTTAACAACAGATATCTAAAAAGAGAAACAGATACCCATTTAGCATTTGTAGATTGTCCGTGCATTTATACATATGTATTTCTGAGCATTTGCAAAACAATTCCAAGAGGCTCCTGTGTATATTCCCTTATAAGGGGAAATTGCTGCCTGAACCATCACCAAATGAACCAAGAACCACGGCACTTGATAATCATTGCAGGAAACGTCTGAGCAAACCCTACATGTTATTTCACCAGATCTTTGGAGACCTGTATGGCAGCAAGGTCTCTTAGAGAAGCATGTCACTATAATACATTTCAGCCTAACCTGATCTGGATGGAGTGATATGAGAAGTTAGATAGCCTCAGTTTCTCCGGGGAAACACTGGATGAACTGAAGTCTTAAATCTTCTGGAACTTGGAAGCTTTGGGAATTTGAGTAGCATCAGTGACAGTTTTCAGATAAGATGAGAGTGTGGGGATGCTTGCAGTTCAAGAGATAAGGAAAAAGCCAAATGCTGCAATTGCACCTGATCTTGATGGAGGAAAACCAGGATCAGGATCTTGTTCTCACTCCCATTACCCCTGGTCTGCTTCGTGAAATCCCAACATTGCAACAGTGGGGATGATGGGAGAGGTTGAGCATCCTCAGAAGCACTATTTCACCCTTCTCTATGCCTCGAGGGCAAGTTTTAGATGAACGTATCTTGATCAAGTATTTTCTCTGGCTTGCAATCTGAGGGGAAAAAATAAATTAAGAAACAAGGGAAAGGTCTAAGAAGTAGGCAAAGATTAACATTTCTGTTCAGCATTGTTAACTGCCCTGATGCTATTGCTAACAGGACTTCAGATTTCATGATTTTACTCTGATATGGGAATCAGAATTGGATTGCTCTGTTGATGCAAATAACCATTTGGGAAAGTGAGTTCTATTATTGTAATACAATGCAAGGAAACACAAAAAACAAAGTTCTTTCTCTTATCTAATAATTAGTCCTGAGGTTGCTGCATTCAACTTAATCCATGCTTTGGATTGTGAGCAGTGCTTTGACCATTGAAATGAAACAGAATAATGTTGATTATGATTTTTGTTGTTTTTCTCATAAGCCTACCAAGGCAGTAATATCCTTTTTTTAACAGTTTATTTATACAGTATTTCTGGTTTATAATCTAATGTGTTGTTTTAACATTTTCTCCAACCATATATTGTATTTTTCAGAGTATAAGATGCACTGGAGTATAAAATGCACCAGAGTATAAGACACACCTTAGTTTTTGGGGAGGAAAATAAGAAAAAAGCTGATTGGCAGGTGGATCAGCC
>JANHZT010003191.1:10250-20419 GCA_032468215.1 Stegonotus admiraltiensis
TATTTTGATGGCTTCCATAATTATTCTCTTGTTGAAGTGTTCAGTTTTGGAGATTAATTTGGTTCCTTCAAAATCAACTTCATGTCCTGTTGTTTTAAGGTGCTGGAAAAGGGAGGAAGTTTTTTTCTTCTTTTCTGACTGCGTTTTTGTGTTCTGCGATGCGTGCAGTTATTCTCCTATTGGTTTGTCCAATGTATGTGGCTGGGCAGATCTTGCATGGTATTTCATAGACTCCTTCGTTTTCTAGCTGGATCTTGTCTTTGGGGTTTCTTAAGATGTTGGCTATTTTTTGGTCAGGGCAGAAGGCTGTCTTGTGTTTGTGGAGAATTTTGCTGATTTTATCTGTGGTACCTTTGATGTAAGGGAGGAAGCCGATGCTGTTGTCCTGTTCTGTGTCTCGGTTCTTGGGGGGTGTCTCCCTTAGGATTAGGTTGGTAATTGTGTTTCTTTGGAATCCATTAGAGATTAATACGTTTGTGAGACTGTGTAATTCAGTTTTCAGGTGGTCTTTGTCAGCTAGGCATTTGGTCCTGGATATGAGAGTCTTGGCTACGGAGTTGATCTGTGCAGGGTGGTGATGTGATTGAGCATTTAAGTAGCAGTTTGTGTGTGTTTTTTTCCGGTAGATGGTATGTCCTAGGGAGCAGTCAGGTTTTCTGTAGATTAGGAGGTCCAGAAAGGGGAGTTGGTTGTTAGCTTCTATTTCCATAGTAAATTGTATTTTGGGTTGTAGGTTGTTGAGATGTGTGAGGAAGTTGTCCAGTTTTTTATTTCCGTGTAGCCAAATTATGAAAGTGTCATCTACATATCTGAGCCAGAGTTTGGGTTTGTGTTCAGATTTATCTAAAGCATTGGTTTCAAAGTGTTCCATGTATAGGTTTGCGATGATGGGTGAGAGAGGTGATCCCATAGGTGCTCCTTCTATCTGTTTGTATCTTTGTCCATTGTAGATGAAGTATGTGTTGGTTAGGCTAGGATGTGCTTAGGGGGGTTGTATTTGTTTTGGATAGCTGTCAAGGCTTCTTTAATAGGCACTTGGGTGAAGAGTGATATGACATCGAAACTCACGAGTAGGTCACTGGGTTGTAGGTTTTCTTTCTTTATTGTTTCTATGAAGTGGAATGAGTTTTGTACGTGTGGGGTGATGGATTCTGCCTAGGGCTGAAGTTGTTTCGCAAGACATTTGGCAAGATTCTGTAGAGGTGAGCCTATGGAGCTGACTATGGGTCTGAGTGGCGTTCCTTCTTTGTGTATCTTGGGGAGGCCATAGAGCTTGGATCATCTGGATGATTTCTCTATGGGGATGATTCTTTGCTGGATCTCTTCACTGATGGGAGAGGCTTTTATAGGATGTAGTATGTATAATAGAAAATGGATGAAGTGAATATAGCTAATGAGCACAGTCATTTCTGAATATAAATACATTAGGAAGGGAAAAATAAAGGTATACTGAAAACAGTATCACATAGGATAGCAAATAGTGCATGAAAAGTAATTTAACTTTTGAATATAGCTCAGCAGTGGGTTTCAAATCCCGGTGCGACTAGTTTGCTATCAGTAGCGTGTGGGCACGGGTGCTCATTTTGCAAGTGTGTGGTGCTTGTGTGCATGCACAGAGCATTTTTGATGATGTCTGGGTGGGTGGGTGAAGCTTCCCGCCGCTGCCACTACTGGTTTGCCTAAACCAGGGCGAACTGGGAGCAACCCACCACTGATATAGCTTGACTCTTGGCAACTTCATGGACACAGACATACAAGTAGTCAACTTCTGGGATTATTTCTCCTTCCCAAACTCATTTGTAGTGTCCCATCCATTTACTAACAAAACCCAATCCTGCTTAGCATTCAAGACTTTCCAGCTATCTCAAAAATGATACATCTTAAACAAAGTAACAACTTGCCTCCAGAAGTTCTGGGTGCTCCAACACTGGACTAGAAGACCTGCAAGGTCCCTTCCGATTCTGTTATTTTGTTAGAATCACTGCTATTTCATGCACACAATTCAATATTAATTATATTGTTTCCTTAGATAGTTAATTGACAGTATTATCAAATAATCTAATAAAGAAAAGTTTTCCTTCAGAAAGTGGAAAACTTGCCAAAATGTGGAAAATCAAAAGAGCAAACTTTTGCATAAAAGAGTCAGAAAAATGTTTTCATTTTTAATATAAATGTAACAATCATATTTTTTTTAAAAAAGTAGGTTGGAAAATGGTTGAATTTTTGGATGATAGCAAAACTCAAAGGAAAATTGAAAATTGAAAAGTAGCTTAATTCTCAGATCCACTTTATTACAGGCAATATTTTTGCTTGTATCAATCTTTTCATGATGTGAATCTGAATAGTTGAGACCTACAGTAGTGTCACAAGATAACTCTTCTTAACTCAGTTGAAAAAAATAAATATAGGGAAAAAAGTTGAAACCACATATTATCCACCAAGAATTGTAAAAGGAAGTAAATGTAAATGCAAAAGTACTGACCTTATAAAATCGTAGAACATATGCTGCAGATAAGCTTCTGTGCCAGACAATTGGAAAATATTGGAAGAAATACAAAGAAACTTCAGAAAGGCAAAGGGTAGGCTAGTTAAGTTAAGATCTGTTTTTCATATATTGGTGGAAACGATAATTAAAGATAAAATTGTGATGCATATAAATCAATGTATCTTGTGTAGCAAAATCAACATGGATTTTACAGTGACAATCAATATATTATACATTTTTAGAGTTTGCAAAAAGTATAAAATATTTTTAGGATAGCTGTGATTTTGGTTCTGATCAAGACCTTTATCTAAAGACCCAAGAAAGCAAGATGAGTAAAATAAGTTAGCTAGTAAAACAAAACATAGTTTTTGTAATGAAGGTTGCTGGGGAGCTGAGCAAGCAAAAGTGGTGCCCATGTTTGCTGATAATATCAATATCTAATTATTTGAGATTGTTAAACAGAAACAAAAGCAGTGTAGAACTCGAAAGTTCTTTCTCCAAATCTGTGAAATGAGATTCAGCATAGGAAAAATCACCTAACTTTAAGCAACACATGTACACATAAACACAAACAGAAAATAATCCTCAGAACGTAACTATTGTATATTTTATGTATTTATATATTGCATATTTTCAAATTTAGATTGAATAGTGCTACAATAGTGAAAAATATTGTGCAGTTTCAATAGTATAAATGGTATTTAATCTTTCCTTTTTTATTGTCTACTTATTTCACTTGAACTGCATTGTGGCAAATTAATCTTTCAACAAAACCTTTTTTTTTTTTATCTTACCTTTGTTTCAATGTGTTAACTTCTATTTGGGCATTGAGCACATGGCATAACAACATAAAGATTACCCTGCATCTTGAAATGTTAGAGCATGAACCATTGTCATTTGTGTTTTTCCACATAACAGAAGGTCAGTTGTTGGCAGAATGCTACTTTGAATTGCTTGCATGAAAAAAAATATTCCAAAAAGTGTCCTGGACAGTAGGCTGGGCAGCTGTGAGGGTATAGTTTAGAAGATTAAAGTAGCTGCGCTCAAACATTCATAGTTAAAAGAGTAACTTCCCAGGGCCCAGATGGCTACAATCTTCATATAAAATTTCCTGAAAATTGTTTATAAAGCGCTATCGTCAATTACAATTTATAAAACTGTATGCAATTTGATTACTTTTGTAGTTATGAAGCAGCAGAAGTGAGCCATATTTCACCTACAATGAAACTCTTTGTAATATAGTGCACAGAGATATTACTTTCCTTTATGGTTTTTGCTATAAAGTAGTATGGCAAAGTACTGTGTTCTCGCTACAACAGATGACATTTCTTTAATTGTTTCAAAACAATGATGCTGGTTAGGCAAATTGAGTAGGAAATGAGTGTTTGGTAAACATTTCAACTTAATATAGGGTTATAGCTCAGATACGCTGTAAATATAAACATTTTCAAATTCATCTGCTTGCATCCATGCATGTCTCAACCTTATGGAATTTTCATGCAAAAGCTGGTAAGACAACCCTGAATTAGATTAGAATATTATTTATATGTTGAATCAATCAATCTGTTTCTAAGGAAACCTACTCACCAGCAACCTAGGCTGACTTACAAAGACTTAAAGCTGAGTTAAAAGATCATAACAATAAAACACACTTCTGCTGGGAAAGGAAAAGAAAAACAAACATACTGCATACACAAACTGTCTTAGACCAAAGGCTAAGACCAAAGTCCAGGATGTTAAAGGCCCTTCTGAGGCTGGTTAAGGTTGTATGGAATTTGAGAAGATGCTACTGTATTCTAAAGGCTAGATGTGGCACAAAGAAGGCACACTTCCTATGTCTCCTATAGCTGTGGTCCTCAACCTTTGTGGCTTGGCGGCCTGGCTGGTGGGAGAGAGAAAGTAACCAGGCTGCACAAGCAGTGGGCTGGCATGCATGCACATGCAGACATGGCTCGATTACAAGTTGAAATGCACACATGGGTGTCAGTGGTAGGTTTCTACCGGATCGCCCCAGTTCAGGTGAACTGGTAGTGGCAGTGGTGGGGGCTCTGCCCACCCGCTCTAACTTCATTACGGATGCTCTGTACATGTACAGAAGCACCGCACACGAGCGAAGCAACCACAAGTGTGCAAGGTCCCGATTCCAAACTGGTAGTGAAGGTAAGTGGAACCCACTATTGACAGGCATGTACACCTGCCTGCCACATAAATTTATAGGACAGGTGAAGATTGTTGGACATATACATACATACACATAGTGGTGGGCTTCAAATAATTTAACAACCAGTTTTCTGCCCTAATGACCAGCTGGGTAGGTGTGGCTGGCAGTCATGTGACTGAGCAGGCATGGCCAACTTGATGTCACTCACATCAAGGGACGCTTAGCCTTGCTCGGCCTCTCATGACCATGGGGATGTTGCAATGGTCGTAAATGTGAAAAATAGTCATAAGTCACTTCTTCCAGTGCCATTGTAACTTTGAATGGTCACTAAATGAACTTTGTAAGTCAAGGATTACCGGTACAAAAATACAAAAAGCTTCTTTGCTTGCAAAAAGGTGCCCTAAATACCAATCATTAGATTAGAAATGGGGGAATACACACTGAAGATCAATGAGTCACAGCTGTCATAGAAAGCTAAACCATTCTGTATGAATACCTTCCTCTTCCTTAGCAATACCTGCAACCCAGAGTTACAAATCAATTGAATAATTGAATAAGAATAATAAGAATAATAATAGAAATTGAATAATTGCTCTGTGTTAAGAAGTGCACTGGAGGATTTTCCTGAGGCTCTGATCATTGAAGTTTCCAAAAACTGGGCAAAGATCATGGGTCCCAAAAGGACACTAAGAATGGATCAACTGGATGCTAATATGGCCGGGTAAAAGTCAGCCATCTCTGAGAGAACCAAACTGTCCCTATTTTTCTACTCAGCAGCTGCTTAACTCCTGGGTGCAAATAGAAAGCCAGAGTTACATGTCTATAAATGAACTTGCTTGCCAGCTTGTACCATTTTAATGTCTCCATTTCATTTCTATTTTAACGAATGCCTTAGCCTCAAATTCTTAGTGAACAAATGATGTCAGTGAAGGATGGAGGAAGTTTGGTGCACTGCTCCATTCCCTTTGAACTATTATTATTTAAAGAAAGTTAAAGAGGAAATAATACTCTGAGCTGCTTTAAAAGTTTCCTGATGGACAAACAGATACTTCATTTGCCAATCCTGTTTGTAAATCCTGTGTATTTCTGGTTGCCAGAATACTGAGTGAGAATTTTCTAGATACTAAAACAGCTTTTGTATTCATTTACACGTTCATCTGATCTACCACTTTTTTGTATTTGGTTTCCCCCCCTTTGTTTGAAGTACACATATCAACATTTTCATTTAAATGTTGTTTAAAAGCCTTTTTCCCCTCACAAACTGCACAGATTTAAATGCATTTTTTCATACATACACATATATACACACAAATGTGAAGAAGGGTAGTGTTGTTGTGGCCTGCCAGTGGCCAGCAGAGCTGGCAGCAGATTCAGACAGTGAGGAGGTTGGGGAGAAACGTGGACCAGTCCTGGAGTCTGGGGAAGGCTCAGACGAGGGCCAAGGCCATCTGGTAGTTCTTCGCTGTCTCCGGAGTCTCAGGAGTCTGACATCAGTGAGGCAAAAGAACAGAATCAGCCTGTTACCAATGTGCGCAAGCGCAGAGCTGCCAGAAGACAGGAACAATTAAGAAAACAGGGTTGACTTGGATTGGAGATGATTGGCCCCTCCCATAAGACATAAAAGAGAAGCGAACAGGATGTGAGCTTTTACAGGAAGCAATTAGTTCATCTGGTTGGTAAAAGCTCTGGAAAAGCTCTGTTTGACTGTGTTTGGCCTTGTCCTTCATTTGGCAATTAGTTCTCTGGCAGCATTCCAAGGGAGATAAGGTGTGTGTTTGTAAACACTCCCCTGATAGACTTGAGAAGCCTTTTGGACTAAGAATGGCAATAATTCACAGCCATTTGAATTAAAGAGGTTTGCCGGGACTAAGTTTGTACTGTATACTTTCTAAGGAAGCCTAGGTCAGAGCAAGTGTAATGATTAAAATGCAAGACTCGGAGTTTGGGGACCCAGATTTTAGTCTTCTCTTCAGTGTGGAAATCAGCTAGGTAACCTTGGGCCAGTCACTCTCTTTACAGTCTTGCAGTGAATGAATTCAGACTGCCAGTATTAACGAATACAGAGAGAGGCAGAGAGAAGATCACTCAAAATTGTCTGGAAAGTATGAAAGCCATGGGAAAATAAGCTCAGATCTGCTCATTAGTGCAGGAATTGTAGGACAGGCTACTTCATGTTGGATGCCAACAAAACTGTATTTCTCAGGAGTCCCTAAAGGCAGATTCTTCTTTTTAAACTCCCAACTGCACTGCTAACGAGAAGCGCTGGGTGAGTTTGTGGAAAGCCATTAGATCCAGCTGATATATGAAATCCAGCTGTTCACAATATGTTTGCTTTAGATATTTTCACTAGATTAATATTATATCTTTTCCACAGGAGCTTCAAGTTGGTTTACAAAGTGAATCCTCCTTCATTTTTATCTCCAGGGCAACCATAAGAGACAAGTTGGACAAAGACAATGAATGCTTACTGTGTATATTGCAATGTTATTTTCCACAAGAAAAGCCTAAGGAAGTGGCTGGTTGTATTTGTAAAACTGAATGCTATTTTCCACAAGAAAAGCCTGAAGAAGTGACTCATTGTATATGTAAAATTGAATAGAACAGACATTTCTGAAGCTTCTCAATATTTGGATATATATTTGGATGGATGGATGGATGGATGGATGGATGGAAGGAAGGAAGGAAGGAAGGAAGGAAGGAAGGACTATATTTTTTTTCCTAAAAAGACTGTTTTAAGATAGATATTTACCTGAATAATAAACTTGATTACTTTCATTTTTATATTTTTAAGTTTGTGAGAGAATCCCAAATTAATTTAATTATATTTCTAATGTGTGACTTTTGCATTTGAACAGGAGTAATCATATTTAATTTGGGACTGAAAAATGATTCACAATTTCATTTTCAGTTGAGAAAGCAAAACAAACAAACAAAAAGAGTTTTGCCCCATTGTATGTGAATTAAATAAATTCTATTTAGGATTAACTTGACTTTTCTATGGTTGTTTTCTAGTTATTTCAGACCTTATTTCAACCTACAAATAGCTCCAAGTATGCCAACTCAAAGGAAATCACTCAAATGTCAACATTGACATGTCCTTAGCGAAACTGCATGTTTACTATAAGGAAGATTAGGTGTATCAAGCATATGATATGTTCTAGTTCCTAAAGAACAGTGATAGCTAACCTTTTACATCACCACGTGATGGCCTGCATGCCGGAAATGGCACGTGAAATCATCCTGCCTGGACCTCATGGCCACGCTGGCCTTCGTGTGCGGAGGAGCGCCGATACCCAGATGAGTGGCGGTCTGTTGCACATTTGCGAGCTGTCACCCGAACTTCTGGTTTCCAGCAGGGACACATGTCCAAGAAACATCTGGCCATTGTGCATGCGCACGATGTAAACCGAGTTCAGGTGTCAGCTTGCGCATGCGTAACGGAGCACCACTTTTCTGGGTTTCGCTGTTCCTGGGTGCATAACAGCCAGCTGACCGGTGTGCATGTGTGCATAGGAATGTGAAAGAGGAGCCAGCGAGGCCACGCATTCCTCATGGGATGGTTCTGTGTGCTGCTTGTGGCACGCATTCCATAGGTTCAGCAACAAGGCTACAGAAGGTTCTTCATTGAGTATAGTTCTATATGCACAGGGGACATATACGACTGCTTGGAAGCAACAATAACTGTGTGATTGAAACCAGGCGTGGAGGTATTCAGGGTAGAATATTTGTATTATTTGAATGTGTGTCCAGAAGTCCAGAAGCAGCTATGTTACTCTATGGCAAAAATAGGGTATTCTCAAACTCCTATAGGATGTACAATTCAGTGGAAATGAAAGTGACTTGAACCAGGAGAATAAAATAAGAATAAACTCCAGCTTCAAGAAACTAGATCTCCTACCTGAAATCTTTTATGAGTTCATTTCTCTTTTGATTGTGATGACTAGGATTGTTAGCAATTTTTTCAGTTAAGTGTAAAGTTAATAACTTTATCAACTCCCTATATGCCAAATATCTATCTCCAGCATCAAGCCATTAAACAGGTTTAATCTCTGTGGTTCAAATCCATGATGAACACTTTTTTAAACATGTCAAAGCCAGTTATCTTTCATCTTCTGTATCTTTTGATGGTGACCATATATTCTTATTGCTCAACTTTTAGCACATTCATGTGGTTTTTTGCCCATTCTGTCTTTTGACTGACATTTGTAGAACAAAATCAGGATTGAATGGAGTAAAATGTGAATTTGAAATGTAAAAGTACTAGAGAATGTTCCCTCTATTTCCACTATGTTCATAAGGCAATTGAAATCTTGCCACTGAGGTTAGATTGAGTAGACTGAGGAAAAGTACTGAGGACAGTTATTTGAAAAGGAAATAAAGGCTGAGGAGCTTACAGAGAATAGACAGAAAGAAAATATCTGCAGAGAAGACAGTGCAGAAGGAGTAAAAGTAACCTTTTGTTGTCAAAGAACAACCATGTAATAGTAGAAGTAATAGCTTTACAATAGAAGGAAACTTCACATCAGTAGTAGCTTCACAGCAAAAGGTTTCCTCCTCTCTGATGCATGAAATTATCATTCACCAACTTTTGACTTGGAAGAAATTACCCTGGCATGAAATGTGCTTCCCCCATTATATCTATACATTGATTATAATTTTATATTTGCTTCCTTCTTCTCATTGTACACCGCCCTGAGTCCTATGGGAGAATGGCGGTATAGAAATCAATAAATAAATAAATAAATAAAATTACTGATTGCCATCCAGCCTCTATTGTGTCTGTTTTGACTCACTGTTGAATGATGTTGCTGTGCAACACATGACAGGCAAAGTGGTGCATTGATTCTTCTGGGTTTGCTGCTTTCCATCTTCTGCACATTGCCAACCACTGGGGGGAAAGTCCACCGATCATAGCGCTGCCAAAGGAATGGGCCAGGTGTGACTGCCACTTTCTATTCATCATCTCTAAGTTTCCTCCTATGCTTCTCAGTTACACACCAATCTGTCATAACCCAAACTGAATAATGTTAAAAGAAATGAAACAACAAAAAGCAAGCACACAAGCAATAAGCCACAATGGAGTCATGAGAGCTGAACCACAATCAATACTTAGGATTTTTCCCTTTCCTTTCTTTGGATACTAAATGAATGCCAGTTTCCAGATATCTTTGGAGTTGATGGAGCAGAATGGGAAAATATTTCAGCTTTGCGCTCAACTGGAAGGGGCCATAGGGTTAAGCAACTTGTAGTTCTTCTGGATGAGTGATCTAGTCCTTTTGTGCAGTTCTAACTGACCACCCAGATATGTTCCTGTGTCCAGCTCTTTAGGGGCCCCCAGCAGATGATAGTTCAGATACTAGAGAGAAAAGGTTATGTTGTACTGAGAATTAAAGGGAAAAAATATTGGTGGTGATATGGCACTCCCATGTAACACCCCTCCTGTGCGAGCTGCACTGGCTCCCGGTGGTCTTCCAGGTGTGCTTCAAGGTATTGGTTACCACCTTTAAAGCGCTCCATGGCATA
>JANHZT010003191.1:65053-75271 GCA_032468215.1 Stegonotus admiraltiensis
CCCCTACAAACCGGGTCCTCATTTTACCCACCTTAGAAAGGATGGTAGGCTGAGTCGACCTTGAGCCTGGTGGGACTAGAACTTGCAGTAATTGCAAGCAGCAGATGTTAATAACAGACTTCCAGACTTCTTGCAAAGCATAAACCAGTGGGCTCTGCGGGTCGGTTTTATTAAGAAAATGACTTTTGACATTCCTTTCCTCAAGATGAGCCCTTCAATTCCGATTACGCCGCCGTGGCTGGGATGTTTCCTGAAGATCACCTGGCCATCGCGTTTCCTAACTGTCCGCTGGGTGGCAGCAGGATCCCATCGCAGAAGTTCTTTTCTCTTAACAGCAAGTGTTAATGCAATTGACCAATCAGTGCTAAGATGATGGGAGGTAATTGGGTAATTGTATTTTACTGATCACAAGCGGGGGGGGGGAGGGAGAAGAAGCGGGGGCGTGTTTGGAGAAAGACTCGTCGTGTACGTGTATGAATGTGTGAACCTGGCGGGGAAAGAGAAAGACCATTGGAAAGTGTGTTGTAGGTAAAAAAAGATCGGCCCGGGGCAGCTGGTGTATCTCGAGGTGCGATTGCCGAAAGGAAAGCGGGAGAAAGCCAGTGTTGCCCTCCGCGGCAGCTGCTGGGTGGGAAGAGGATTCTTTATTTACTTGTCCCCTCTCTTCACCCCAGCGGGCGGAGGAGTTCAAACCGGAGCTGACGGCCGCGAAGAAAAGCGGCTGCAGCTGCGCGGAGGGCTGAGCGTTTCTGGAGCGAAGGCTGGCGGTGTCAAAAGAAGCCCCGCGGCGACCGACTTGCCTCGGAATGAGCCCTTGAGGAGGGAAAGAGGCTGACCTGGGGAGGAGGAGGAAGAAGGGAGCCGGCGGGGGACGGTGTCTTAACTTGTAGACCGGAGGGGTCGCTAAGCGGATTTGGAGCTGCTGAGGGGAAAAAAGACAGTTGGAGAGAAATTCATTGCCTGCCCCTCACCGGCGGCCTCGCCACCTCCCACTTTAGCTTCTTTTGAGTATTCAAAAAAAAACACATTTTCCCCTCCGGCACCCCCCCCTTTTTTTTTTTTGGACCTCCTCGCGGCCCTCCAGCAGGCTGGCAAGCAAAAATGGAGAGGAAGAAGAAATGAAGAGGAGGGGAAATCCCCGGCTGGCAAAATTCACGGCGAGCCGGACGAATCGCGCCTCCCCGGGGAGATCGGCGGGTTCCGACAGGGGAGTTTTGAACGCCGGGGGTGATCTGGATGAGGAAGAAAGGAGGAAAATGCAGCGAGGGGAGCGCGGGAAGAGGTGGGTGAAAGTCGCCCACTTCAGGTGTTTCGAAAAATGACGGATTGGTTTTTGACAGCTGGTGGGAACCTTGTTTGCTCGCTCGCTCGCTGGATCTCCTCCTCCCGCTCTCTCTCCCCCCCCCTTCCCCCTCCCCCAAGCTCTCGCCCGCCGCCGCCACTGTTCGCCTCAGCGTCTCTTTCCATTTGATGTGAGGCTCTGAAAAACGCAGAGGAGTTGGAAGGAAGGCGAAGGGATATTGTAACGTGGAGAGAGTTGGGCTTGCTGGCTGGCTCCTGGCTGAAATAAAAAATCCGATTGCGCACTGGGTTGTGATTGGAAATCTAATCAGATCCTTGAATCGACGGAGAAGGGAGGGTGGCGAGAGAAACCCTAAAGTTGGTTGGGGGAGAAATAATGTAAGAGGCTGCGCGCCCGGCTGGTGAGAAGGGAATCAGAGGCGCCGAGATCATGGGAACCCCGGATCTGTGGTGGAAGCACATGGATCGGAGAATCGTGCGGGCGGCTAAGAAAAAAGGACGCGAAGGGTCTTCCCTGGCTCCCGCTGGATCTTAGCAGACAGAGGGACCCAAAAAAAAAGAAATCGCCTTAAACGGAGGGGTCGTTGCGGAGGCTGGAGGAGAAAAAAAAACAAAAACAAAGAACAGTCGGCAAAATCGTTCCTTCGGAGACTCAAAGGGAATTAAGTATTGGAGAGAGGGAGAGGCAAAGGATGCGAGACCTCACCACAAGATCCGGGCAGGAATGAAAAGTTTCCCATCGAAGAAAGACTCTTTTCGTCGAACTGGTTGTTTTCGGTTTGGGTTTTTCCCTTCCTCGGTTTTTTTCTTTTTCTTTTTCTTTTTTTCTTTTTCTTCACCTGAAGCCTGTCCCGTCCGTTTGTGCCCTGATGAAGAAAGAAGTTGATACAGGCAGGGACATTTGAAGACAGCCACGTCCTAAGAGTGACGGCCGGGGAGGGGAGCGAGGAAGCCAGGAAAGAAGTATCATGTAAAGGAACCTGGAAAAGGGAGGGGGAAAAAAACACAGCAGGCTTGGAGCTCTTTTGGACCGAACTAGATGGAAAATTGCAGATGGATATTTAATTTCTTATCCTTTTTTCCTCCCATCAAATTGGATCTGTTGCCGAGATGATGTAGTTTTGCCCTTGGTGGTGGTGGTGCCTGTTTTTTTTTAATTTTTTTTAATTTATTTTTTTCCTTTTCAAAAACCCCCTCCCCTCTTTTCTTCTTCTTCGGAATTTCATTCTGGATATCCTCCTTTTGCTCCTGGGTGATTTTCAAATACAGTGAGTGTCACATTATTATTTTTTTTCCTTGGGTCTTTATGCTTACCCTTATTTTTTTTCAAAAAGGTGATAGAGTTGAGGGGTGATTTATGTATTTGAAGGCTAGGAGAGACCAAAGGGGAACTGAAAATGGTAACTGACAGGGACTGCGGGGAGGGAGGTACTTGGATGGGGGTAGGGTGGGGAAGGGAATCAACCTTTGGGTAACCCTTGAAAATACCTTGGTTCTCTAGCTATCCTTTCTATTCATTCTCTAGTAAATGTCTGTCCTGCTCCTGCAGTATCTGGCAATGTAATGCTTGAGTTACCAACTGGCCCAAGGCTGCCAAATTCATCACCATTGCATAACAGTCTTCTCCAACCCCAAAGTAAGGTGGATGACAGTTCCCATTATCTCTAGAATGCATGGCCATCTCTGTTGGCTCAGGGTAGGAAGTAATATGAGTTACTTATTATTTACTAATATATTATTTACTTATTACTTACTTATATAGTCTGGTATATCTGGAAGGCACTAGGTCTGGCTTGGAAGGTCAGCCGAAAGAATTTGGTGTGAGGAGAGTCAAGTAGGGGATGAAATGGAAATGATGGCAATGTCTCCATCTGAAGAAGTCTTTGTAATAATGAAGCATGATTAGCAGGCAAACTGGGGAAAGATGATTCTGAGATGGTGGCACAATTGATGCACTTGGAAATCTGTATCCAAAGAAGACATGTGAAGGAGATCTTTCCTCAAACGTCTCCTAGAGCATTCATTCTACTATGATTTGATGGTAAATCCTCTCAGTTTTCCCAGAGCATGTCTGTGCCCGTGCGGGTCCTCATAAATGACACTCTTTTGAATTTTGTGGGTATATCTTATTGCTTTGATATTTAGCTTTCTATGTTACACTGGATGCAGTGGACTTAATGCTTTGGTTTAAAATGAAAGGGTAACATTGATCCTATGCATGTTCACTAAGGAAATAGGATTGCACAATATGTTCTGTACTCCTGTATAACTGGGAGGAATTGAGGATCTCTTTGTACAACCTACTTATCCATGGTAGCTTGGAGCATCATATATCCAATTAATTCAATTTTCTGGATCCATGCAACACAGCCATCAACTAACAAGAGGGGTTGAGTTTGCACAACAGACCAAATAATGTGGTGGTTGGACAAAACTAGCCTGTAATTGTAGCCATTTCATAAGTTGGAAAAATGAGTCTGAAAAGTTTTTTTTTCTTTCCACTAAGAAAGTTGATTGTTGGTCATTTTATTTTATTAATTACAGGGCCTTTCTCTTCCAAAAGGAGAACATTTCATAGTTGTAAAAAATGTAGTGTATAGATATTGAATAGGATACAGAAGAGGACAAGGTATTTTAAAGGCTATTGAGGTAACTAATCACTTTCCATTAGATTAACTTCTTTTGAGGATTGCTGTTTACCATTTAAATGTATGTTTCCTTCTCATATGTGGCTCTCCTGATCTTGCATCCATGGGCTGATAATCAAAATGTCGATACATATACCAATGTACTTAATCAAACAGGCAAGATCTGTTTTTCTGTAAAAGCAATACCTTCACAGGTATTGCTTTTACAACTGGAAATGTTTTTCTAACTATCCTCTCTCCAAGATTTTTTTCAGTTGTAATCTTACAAGAGTATGAGCATTTTATCAGTGTTTATCCCCATTATGTTATTTAGACATGACTTCTGAACATATTTGATAACCTGTCAAACCAACAACATCAATATTTCTGAGAGGTGGTTTAATTATTTTTCCCTCATAGCTTAATGAAACTATCTGTTTATAAAAGTTATGCTATATGGGGTTGTGTCATGCCTCTTAAGTGTTAGATACATAAAATATAGTAAACTTTGAACCATCTTCTCAGACACACGCATGCAGGGATTCCTAATCCTGCAAAGCTGTCATAGCAAAGTATCTAGTTGTTTTTTTTAAAAAAAATCCTTTTATTTCATAACTCTTAAGTAAATCAGTGAAAACAAATTGATTATTACAGTTTCTTTACTAAACACATGCCATTACTTTGGGGATCTGTTTAAGCAAATCTTGTTTGCCCCCCCCCCCACTCCATTCCCTGCATAAATTTTGTCCCAGTTAGGAACTATCCTTCCATCAACAGCAATAGAACATGGCTATTGTGCTTGTGTTAGGCAAGTCCTGAAATAAGATGGAGAAGGAAAAAGCAGTCTGTTTTTAAAGGGGGAGAAAAAAAATAAAGCAATCCTCTTGCCACTGAATCACTCTACTATGATCTGATAAATCAGAATTCATTGGCAAAGCCACCTTGCTATTTGGCAGGAAAACAGTGCCACCATTGTTTGATCCTGGGCCAGTTATATTGCAAAGCTACATGTCCATTGAATCCAGGGGGGAGGGGGGAAATCTTGATGAAATAAAAGTCAATCTCACTGGTGTGAGGAATGGTGATGGTGGACTTTCAGAGATGCTAAACTTGCTTGGCATGAGGGCTAAAAAACATGTGGACGTGGTTCAGATTGGAATTCGGCATCCTCTTTTGTTGTGATAGGTAAGATTTTGTCATTCAGACGGTGCACACCAGTACTGTTTATAGGTAATACCAGTGGCATTGAAAATATCCTCAAGAATCTTTGGTGTGGGATCTTCTTCTTCTTCTTCTTCTTCTTCTTCTTCTTCTTCTTCTTCTTCTTCTTCTTCTTCTTCTTCTTCTTCTTCTTCTCTCTCTCTCTCTCTCTTTTTTTTTTGGTTTTATCTCCTATTTTGAATGTGTGGTGGTGTTTCCATTGTGGTAGGGATAGGCATTTCATCTGGTTAACTGTTTTCATTGCTTGTGTCAGAATATAAGTGCAACATTCATCAGCATCTGATAATTAGCCAAGATGCCTTCCAATTTTTTTCCCCAGGATAAAAGGGTAAGCAATTCTGTAATTACCATCAGACAGCTAGGAAGTGACAGCCAGGAGTTTCTGAATAGAGAACAATTTTGGGCATAAAATGCATGAATTGCTAGTGAAAGGAAAGAAGCATGGGCTGCTAAAGGTTTGTTTCATTTAGCATGTTTGGCTTTAAGAGGACTGCAAATGAGCTAATCTAAAAAAAGAAATTATTCTCAATAGTCAGGATGGTTCATGATTCAAAATACTTCTTGCAGAGAAAAGAGTTTCATAATGCTAAGATATACGAATCCCTATAGGGTTGAATGTAGCCTTTAAAAGAATCATGTTAGAACAGCAGAGATGATGCCTTGCAAAGTTTCTATTCCTCTCCTTTTCTTTCTCTCCCACCCCCCATCTCTCTTTTCTATTTTGTTAGTTAATATTTATTTAAACATCTATGTTTTGATACTTTATGCTATTGGAAGAAATTGTGATTACATTAATAAGTTCAGATGAAGCAAAGACTGGCCTCCTAGCTTAACGCTGTAAGAAATGACAGTAGTAAAATGGAATGTGTACATAATACAATGTGCTGCTATGAATGTAGATTATTAGGATGTGGTTATTGATGTCAAGCAAAAATGATTTTCACCAGGGCATCTCTTCTTCCTATTTCAAAATATGAATTGAGTTTCAGAAAGTTATGAAAAAGTTCTCAATAACCTCTCTCTTCACCAAGTATGGCTAGGAAGGATTCATGTGTCTATAGTGTTCTCTTAGTTATTGAAAGTTTTGTACAATTAGTAAAGCTATTACATAGAAAAAATTTGTACGGTAACTTTTTTGTCCCAGGGATATTGAGTATCTTATTCCATAAAATAACTAATATACTTATTTATCTAATTCCTGTCACTGCTCATCTCACAAACGAATGACTATGGATGGTGTTCAACAAAACTAAAACAATAAATCTAAAACTATTATTGTTAAATTATTCAAAATCATTAAAAACCCTATAAAACAGCTAAAACAAAGAATAATAAAGGGATGATAATAATAATGGAGCCATTACTTGATGGTGATGCTTATTTTCTAGCCATAGGAATCTTTATACTGCAAAGTTTGTGCAAACCATGATTTATAGCAATAGATGCTTTCATGTGGACAGCTTCTATTTAATCAGAATTTATTTCATTTGGCAAGAGACTGAGGAAAGTCATGCTAGACTATGATATATACAGTCTTTCAAAAGAAATGCAATAATATGTAACTATTGACTTTTCTTGATGAGTCAAAGATTTGCAAAACACTTTTTAAAATCAATTAACTAGTAGACTTTCATATTTGGGATTGCATAAGAATTGTAATTCTTCATTAGAACAGAAAGATTCATCTTCTTATTGGAACATTTCTAAGCTGTTTGTTCCACTCTCTAGTAATGAGGTCCACGTGTTGACTGTTTTGTGGATAACTATGAAGTAGAAAATAATATAGTATATAAGACACTACTTACATTGATTAAATCATAGAGGAAGAATATTATTATAGGTAAGTAAAATAACATATGTTGCTTTAAGTACATGTATGAACACCACAAACTAAGCCAGAGAGAGGTCATTAATAGCTGGTATCCAAGGAAGCAAGTATAGAAATGTGCATCATTTTCTATGCATGGTTTAAATGTTGCTATAGTGATATTTCAGGATTCAACTTGTGTGATTCCTCCTGCCCTTGATCTAGATGGCCTTATTCGCCTTCTCCTTGTTCTTTGTTCTTTATAATATGGTTCACAACAACAATAATGTCAATATAATTTGATTACAAGAGATGCAAGAGGGGATAAAATGTTTCTTGTTTATTTCATATACATATCTAAGTCTCCAATATCCTGCAACCTTAAATGGGGGGATCATATTTTTGAGAGAACTGGGCAGATGACATTTTTAATGTTAAAAAAATTAAACATATTACAATATTTAGAATAGTGGGATCTGTTCATTGAATATTTCCAAGCAGATCAAATACATGTAGCATATCTATATGTGTGTTATGTATGTGTACACTTTTGAGAGCAAGCAACAGAATGTCATTTTTAATGTGTGCCAGAGTGCCCACGGGGGGGCGGGGAATGACAATAAAGATTATCTATACAGTTGTAGTTAAACAATCAGAAATAACATTAAGTCGACTGGAATCTTCATCTCTGGGACCACTTTGGAATAATGGTTTCCATTATGGGTAAACTAAAATGCCACTCAGAATCATAAACAGATTCCTGTTAATTGATAATTGCTTAAAAGTTCCTTAATTTGTGATTCTGCAAGCCAAGCGAACTCTTTGACATACTTAATCTGGAATTTTTTAATCAAGTACAACATGAGGCAGTAAATGACTGTGGATTTTATAAAATATATATCTCGTTTTTTAAATGTCTATTTCCTAGCTTTAATCTGTAATATATAATGATAGTTAGCATTTTTTAAAAAAGGTCAAGTTTTTTTAAAAATATGGCGATCTAGAGCCATGGATGCAGCGATTGAACTAATAAATCCTTCAATACTTCTTTCTCTCAGAATAGCAGGATTTATGCAATTTTAGGAAATGGGAAATTTTACTTTCCAAAGCTTAAGCAAGATACGTAAGGTTTTGTCGCAGTTACCATTACACATCAACATAGTTCTGGATCATCTCATGGATCATTGGGTGTCTGTTGTGTCTGCTTTCCAGAAAAGGGTATCAGAAAAGTTCATTTTAAACAGTTCATTAGAAATAGGAACAACCTCTCTGAGAGGAGTTTCTCACCTGGGCAAAATAGGTTGCCTGCATTCAACCATATTGAGCCTTGGATCAATGAAGCCTGCTTCATGTATTATGCAGTCAGGAGGGTCTTCACTTTAGTTGAAATGCAATGACTCATAAATTCCCTGGTCATGTCAATGAGTGACTCTTGGGCAAAGTGACATCAGGTGGTCTATGAACGTCAGTTTGCTTCTTTCATGCTAGTTTGGAAAACATTAATATACCATTGACCTGGATGCAATCTGCTATAGTGACAGAGGCTGCCAAATCATACAAAAGCATAATTAAAAGAATTCTCTTGATACTTATTTATTTAGACTTCAGTCTTTGTAATGAGGCATGACTACATTTTCTTTAATAGAAGTTCAAAATTCTCCTGCTTCACTAAGGTACTTCAGTAGTGTACACAAATAATTTCACCTAATTCATGGTTTGTTCCTTTTCTCTCCTACTGCTTTATTTTTTATTGCAGCTTGACTGTCTTTTTCTAGATGTGATAATCTAGGAAAATAAGGACATTTTCATCCTACAGAAAATGGACTAGGATTTTGTGTGTATGTATCGGTGTGCAGTATGCATGTATGTACAGGTACACAGTAGGAATTAGACATTGTATGTTCATAAAAGATTTTGAAAGGGGATGTGTAATACAAAGCTTGTATTGCATATACATAGATATTCCAAACATCTCGAATCAATGACATGCTGTGGAAACCCAATAGTAATCAGAGTGATTGCTATGAAATGAATAGTTATAAAAATCAATTAATTGTTTAAATAAATAAATTGCATTGATGGAATGATCATAGTTTCAGCACTTGTGAGAAATTTGGCCTGGGGTGTTGGCAAGAAAATGCCCCTGAAACTAACAAGATGATCTTTTATAGATAGCTGCTAACATTCAGAAGATCTGAAAGGGCAGGAGTGTCAAACACGCATCATCACATTGTCATCATGTGATGTATCACAACTTTTTCCCCCTTCACTAAAATGGGGGTGGGGGTGGCCAGCGCATGACGCATCTGGCCTGTGGGCCATGAGTTTGACACCCCTGATCTAGGATCTGCCTTACCTGGATTCTTATTGAATGTGGACTGAATAGATTTAGTAAAGAATAAATAGAAATATTCTCATACTGTATACTGTTTTGATTATTGCAACTGCTTATGAGGCAATGTCCATTTGACAATGTTGTTATATCTTTTCAAAAATAGCTAG
This sequence comes from Stegonotus admiraltiensis, assembly GCA_032468215.1. NCBI lineage: Eukaryota > Metazoa > Chordata > Lepidosauria > Squamata > Colubridae > Stegonotus > Stegonotus admiraltiensis. Next base: position 74,513 of record JANHZT010003191.1, read on the forward strand.
CTTTTGTATTATTATTTTTTCAGCTTGGTGTTAACTAAAGAAGCACCAGGCTACAACTTGGTTTATTTGTAGAAAAACTAAAAATAAATACAGATTGCCTTGCTTAGTGCTTTAGATTCAGTTCAATGCATAGTGCATCTGTCACAACTTTTAAAAGAATCCACAGCTTTTCTCAGGATCCCAAAGCTTTATTAAAGTTCTGCAGATGGAATGTGGGTCTGGAATCCCCTTTTTGTCAATCAAATCCAAAGCACTGTGTTGCTCTAATGCTTAATCCAAGTTGCTTTGGGAGGCAGAGGGACAATTGTACATGGAGCTATATTTTCAACTTGTATTTCTTTTTTAAGTTATCGAGAGATTCAAGTAAGTGTATGGAAGTCAAATAGCCAATTTCCCTTCTGTTCTTTTGAGCATCCCAGATGAAACAAAATGTACATCCTGTGCAGAGGGAATCATTTAATTAGCTGTGCAATCAAGATCTTTTTTTAATGAACTGCAAAGAACAGTAGAAATAAAAAGGCTGGACATGGACAACAAACAGAGATTTCATTCCATGAAATTGTTTTGAATGTTGAAGAATTAATTTAATTTTATTTAATTTATCATATTTCTATGCCGCCCAACTCCCAAGGGACTCTGGACGGCTTACAGCAAATACAAACAATGAACATAATTTTTTTTAAAAAAAACATTGTAAAAACATTTTAAAAACATTAAAAGCTCATGCACACCATTCATGGCCAGATCTCGCAAGATTGC
>JANHZT010003191.1:98996-112618 GCA_032468215.1 Stegonotus admiraltiensis
CTCCCTCTCTCTCTCTCTCTCTCTCTCTCTCTCTGTGTGTGTGTGTGTGTGTGTGTGTGTGTGTGTTTACTAATCCTAATGGGATAGCCTTATCTACAAGTATATTTCTAAAGGTCTTTCCATCCTCCTTTACGTATCAAATGCAAGTTTTAAATTGCTGTTAGAAAGTTAGTTTTGTTTCTTGGTTATTATGGTTCTAAATTATTTTACAGAGTCGATAGATATATCTATAATTGGTATACATAATGAATTACTGGTAATGGTAATAATAGAAAGAAGTTTCCATCAAAGAAAAGCCAAGACTTTACAGTTACTGAATGGAATCTTGAATTCTGATAGCCTGAGCTGTAAAATTAATGCAAATTATTCCTTGGTGTCCCCTGATGGTGAGATGTTTGAAAGAATTGGTTTCTTTTTTTAGTCTCTTCCCTTGTGAAATCCAGAGAGCTAGATGATGCAGCATCATTGCAATTCTCCATGCATCTGTAACAGTACAAATGTTTTAGAAATAAACTGATTAATTTTTAACGGTGACTTTACTCTTGGCAATACCAAGTCTTCCAATTATTATTTTTTTGAAATATAATTTAAAGAAAGGAAAAGTAGGGGTATTTGTAATAATCACTCGCTGGCTAATTATTGTGCACTAAGTGAACCAATGTAGTGTAGTAGTAGTTAAAGCGCTGGATTTGGTTCACATCCTCAATCAATATTCATTCAGTGAGATTTAGAGACCAACTCTCAGCAAGTCTGGGAAGCTTACATTTATTGACAATAAAGAAACAGTAAAATGAAAGAAAGAAAAAAAAAAGGCCCGGACATCTAGAACAATTGAATACATCCAAAGAAAACCAACAGAGGCTTGATAGTTACCTTAAGCCAGTGGTGGGATTCAGCCAGTTCACACTACTTCAGGAGAACCGGTTGTTAACTTTCTCCATTGTGGGTGGAAACAGCAGCCAGCATGGGTTGTACCCGCCCATTCAGATTGATGGACTGAGTCTGTCATAGCTGTTAAGTCCCGCCCATGTTGCTGGGCAGATCCAGCTTTTGACTCAGTCCATCAGTTTGGACAGGCGTGTGGGTCTCTTGCTCTGACTTCAAGTCAAATAATTACCTTTTTCCACTATCCCATGGTTGGTTGTTTTCAGATTTGACTTTGGATTGTTTTCTGACTACAAATTGTCTACTCTATTCACCATTTGTTCTCTGGTTTCTGACTTGGACTGCCTCTGACTATGTATCATGAGTTCCTCTGTACAAGGACTGTGTATTTTCCTCACAGGCTTCTTGATGTAGCCTGTGGGGGGGGGGTTGTTTCCCTGCTCCCTTCCTCTGCTTTGAACAACTTTGTTGACAACTACTCTCCTGAGTATTGTGGAGCTTAGCGCTTCCTAAGGCATCTAATTCCCTGTCAGTGGAGCTCTCGCGCTCCCGAGCACCGGTGGAATTGCTGTGGAGCCTTCACGCTCCCGTAGAGCAAGGAAAGCTGTCAATTTTGGACTTTCATTGCCTTTAACAACTGCTCTCTTCCCCGGTTTGTGGCGTGTGGTTTTTGGCTGCCCACACTTGTGGCTGCTGTTGCTGTGAGCATCGCTGGCGGAGCTTTCGTGCTCCCATTCTCTCCTTTCATCCGTCAGCCTCGCAGCCACTGGGAGCGATTTAGAGGAGCTTCGCACTCCCGATTTGACAGGCAAGGGTGAAATTGGAGTGGAGCTTGGTGCTCCCCTGCCGCCAAGTCGGATTGCACAAGGCCAGTGGACCGTCGTCGAGTCAAGCCGACCGATCAATTGGTTGGAGTTGCGGGCGGTTTTCCTGGCTCTTCTGGAGTTTTGTCACCTCATTGCCGGCTCCCATGTACTGGTCCTCATGGACAATATCACGGCAAAGGCCCATATCAACCGGCTAGGGGGGCACACAGTCCAGGTCCCTGATGACAGCTGCCATGACATTGGGGCTCTGGGTGGAGCGTCATCTCAGTTCCCTGAAGGCAGAGCAAATCTCTGGAGTGGCCAAAGCAGATTGGCTAAGTCGCCAACAGTTGGACCATGCAGAGTGGTGCCTGCACCCCCGCATTTTCAAACTGCTGACAATCCGTTTCGGCCCTCCAGAGGTCGACCTATTTGCAACTCTAACAAATGCCCAACTCCGGTGCTTCTTTACTCACTATCCAGCACCTCAGGCGGAAGCCACTGATGCCCTCCAGTGCCCATGGTCGAGGGTCCTCCTGTATGCTTTTCCGCCAACCTTGCTTCTTCCCAGGGTCATCTGCAAGCTACTGTTAGAGAGAGCGGAAGTCATTCTCCTGGCACCTCATTGGCCGCAGAGGCCTTGGTTGCAGACCTATTCTCCTTGTCTGTTGCCCCTCCATGGCACATTCCCCAGGAGGCGGACATGCTAATGCAGGGGGAGCTTCAACACCCGGACCTCCCATGGCTCAATCTGACTGCTTGGTGGTTGAGTGGTGTATTTTAAGGGGCGCTGACATCCCCCCGGATGTGGTCCACATGATTCAAGCTTCATGGTGGCCGTCTATGGGACTGTATCTATTTGGCCACCTGGCGGTCCTTCTGTGCATGGTGTGATCGACACGGGGTTCAGGCTCTTCACGCCTCAATAGTGAACATTTTGATCTTCCTGCAGGAGGGTCTCTCTAAGGGCCTTTCCCCCAATATCTTGCGGAGGCAAGTGGTGACGATCTCATCGATACTCACTTGTGGCTCCTTGACTTCCTTGGCACAACATCCTCTCATCCATCGTTTTCTCCACGGTGCTACTAATTTGTGTCCTCCGGTCCTCCATCGCTACCCTACTTGGGACCTCTCAATTGTGTTGAACTCGCTTACAGATCCCCCGTACGTACCTCTGCGGACAACGAGCCTCTGTCTACTATCGTGTAAGATCACCTTTCTGGTTGCCATCACCTCGGCTCTCCACATCTCAGAGATCGCTGCACTTTCTACTCGGACTGACCTCTGTGTGTTCCACACAGATTGCGTGGTTCTTCGACTGCACCCTACCTTCGTGCCAAAGGTCAACACTATGTTTTACCACATGCAGGAACTCATCCTGCCTAACTTCTGCCCTCATCCTGCCTAACTTCTGCCCTCATCCTGCTCATCCTCTGGAATGCAGGTGGCATACCCTGGATGTCAGGCGGGTGCTTCGGGTGTATCTTAAGCGGACTGCTTCCATCCGCAAAACAGAATCATTATTTGTGTCCTTCTTGCCGGTATCCTTGGGCTGCAAAGTGTCATCATCGACCATCGGTTGTTGGATCCAGCAAACTATTGCTTCTGCCTACGAACTACGTTCCTTGCTGAGACCTCCTCATTTGACCGCGCATTTGACCTGCAGTGCTGCGACATTGGCATCTTGGGCCACGCAGGCATCCTTACTTGAAATCTGCAGGGCGGCGACATGGACTTCACCATCTCCCTTCATCCAGCATTACAAACTGGACAAATTCACTTTGGTGGATGCCGCATTTGGTCATTGAGTTCTGCAAAGGGTCCTTCCTGGGAGGGTTCTTCGGACCAGCCTGGTACCCCCCCATGCTTAGGGACAGTGAACTTGGGTATGTCCCATGCTGGCTGCTGTCTCCACCCACAATGGAGAAGGGTCATTGGTCCTACCTGAGATGCACCTTCTCGTTGTGTGGAGACAGCAGCCAGACCCTCCCTTTGCCAGTCTGGTCTCTCTCTATCTTACTTACCTTTCTCTTGGTCTCCCACATGTGGAGTCTGTTTTTTCGTCCTTCACCAAAAGCTGGATCTGCCCGGCAACATGGGCAGGACTTAACAGCTATGACAGACTCAGTCCATCAATCTGAACAGGCGGGTACAACCCATGCTGGCTGCTGTCTCCACCCAATGAGAAGGTGCATCTCAGGTAGGACCAATGCCCCTTCTGAGCAGTTTGGCAAACTGGTTGTTGGAAAAAATAATTAGGACAGAGGACCGGTTGTTAAATTACTTGAATCCCACCACTGCCTTAAGCCCAGCCTGAGAGTAAAGATAAGTTTTCAAAAATTTGCAGTGAAGAGTGAGGACTTTATGGATCTGCAGGAAGATGCTATTCCAGAGGGCAAGCACTGTGACAGAGATTGAATGTCTCCTTGGTTCTGATAGATGACACTGTTTCATAGAAGGGACCTAAAGCACAATAATTCTGCCAGATCTTACTGAGTTGGCAAAACTATTGGAGGTAGGTGGCCTGAAAATAACAAGATCCTATGCATAACCAGCACCTTGAATTGCACTTGACAGCCAATTGGTGCAACTCATAAACCAACACATAGATATAATGTGGTGCATTCTTCATCCTCCACACCATTGTATTCTAGACCAGCTGTAGCTTCTGAGTGGACTTCAAGAGCAGCTCCATGTAGAAAGCATTCTTGTAGTTTGTTGTGACCATGAACTTCCCTTTGGGAATTTCGGCCAGTCATTCTCTTTCAGTTTAATATAGTCCACAGTACTGTTACTGTAGGGATAAAATAATGGGAGACACTGTTTCCTCCAAAGTAAGATATTTTGATTACTTAAAAGTCAGCGAAAAATGCAACAAATAAATAATGATAGTTTTATTGCCAGATCATAAAGTGCAAGACATTTTTAAATGCATTTTTCCCTTTCTCTTTCATTGGTTATAAGACAACTTCTATAAGTCTATGAGAAAAGAGGAGAAATAAAAAAAATGTAACAATGAAAATAGATATCGTAGCTAGGATCAAGACAAATAACGAATGAAAGATGATAAAGTGAGAGATGATAAGGAACTGTTAAATATGTTAGGACCAAAAACAAAACAATCCCGCCCCCCAAAAAACCAAAGGCAGCCTTTGTCACTTAGTGCTTTCCAAATCTGCTGGATCTTAAATTCCAACAGACTTTGATTCTATTCATAAAACTGCTGATGGAACAGACATGATTTCTGGGTTTCACAAAAGCTGCATTGATAAGTAGCCACATAAGAAAGCAGATATAATTTATACAGCTTTGGGTAGGGAACATTTTCAGAACCAGCATGCATTCTATTGCATGGGCCCGAATTTATCCAGTGATCAGCATTCACTGGATTTTATATTGGGCTTTTACATCCTGTATATTGTCACTCTCAGCATTGTAATTAATCCCTATCTCTGAATTATGTGATTATAAATGAACTTTCTTCTGTAAAGGGGGGTAAGAGGGGGATAAAGCAGCATGTTCCTTCTGAAATTTAAAAATATGTGGGACTACAGCTGGTATATTAGATTTTCAATGATATGTAATCCAGCCTGATATAATTTTGTTTCATGTATTTGCAGACATTGGATTGTACTTTGCTTTAACCATAAAGAGGTTTATAATGAATGTAAAAGTAATAGCCAATTATATCCACTAAAATAACAAACTAGCAGAAACACAGTAGGGCTATTTCATGGAAGTATTTTTCTGCTATATGGTCTTTTCAAAGGTTTGGCAGAAGAAAATAAAATAAAAGGTTTGGCAAAAGAAAAGAAATAAAAAAGCCAGCCTTTGAAAAGGATTTAATAATATTAACTATGAACATGCTCCCTTAGACAAGGTATCTCAGATTAGCAGGACAATTTCCAGGGTTTCTGGGTTCAGAGTCCCTAATCCACCAAAGAGTGTATATTGTCAGATTTACAGCAAAAAGTAAGAATAAAGAAAACCAATATTTGAGATATTTTTGCTACAAACCATTTAGAGCTTCAGTGAGACTTATTCTCAAGAAAGCCATGCACACTTTAGAGCCTTACATATAGATTCCATCATCTGAAAGCTGATGATTGATTCATGTTTGTGGAAAATCCACTGAAAAAAATGTAGAAGCACACATTAAAGCAAAAAGAAAAACAGAAAGTCTGTTATTACTCTTAAAACATCAGACATACTATTAACTTATCCATCCTGATTCTTTATATCTGTTCAACATAATTATCCATTTACAGGAAATATTCCAGAATTGGCAGGAATTTATTTAAAGCAGGAGTCCTCAACCCCTGGACCAGTACCTGTCCATGGCAGTTAGGAACTGGGCTGCACAGCCGAGTTGAGTGGCAGATAAGTGAATGAAGCTTCATCTGTATTTGCAACCACTTCCCCAGTGCAAGCATCAACGCCTCAGCAATACCTTGTTTTAGTTTTAGTTTTTTTATTTTATTTTGTTTTATTTTTTATGTATAATGCACACTGAAGATGGCATTTAATTTCATTGTACGAGGTGCAATGACAATAAACTAAGCTAAGCTAAGCTAAGCTAAGCTAAGCTAAGCTAAGCTAAGCTAAACTAAACTAAACTAAACTAAACTAAACTAAACTAAACTAAACTAAACTAAACTAAACTAAACCTCAGATCATCAGGCATTAGATTCTCATAGGAGCAAAAACCCTACTGTAAACTCTGTGTGTAAGGGATCTAGGTTGGACTCCCTTCCTCCCCGGTCTGTGGAAAAACTGTGTCCCACAAAACTGTTCCCTGGTGCCAAAAATGTTGGCACCTGATTTAAAGCATACTTTATGTTTTGGTGTAGTATTTAAAAGCCACTATTGGTTCAGTGGAAGCAATTGGTTTAAGTATAGAATGGGCACTGGCAGCTTGACTCGTCTATTCTGAAATGTTTCTGCATGTAGTTCCGAGTGAGTCTCTTACTCTGAGATTACCTTACTTAAAATGAGAAAGTTATTTAGAGCCCAGATAGTATATTCATCTACTTATGTCTCCCTGTGCCTTTGAGAAGGAGAAGAGATGATGAGAATGATATAATTTTGTGGTGCTTGAAACTCTTAAAATGTTTAAAGGCCAGTTCAGCTGCTATATCAAATGGCAGTTAAGACCTGTGCAGTGGCTTGGGAGACACAAATGGGAATTATATTGTAGATTGTTTTGTCAGCCTTCATTTCTGTAAGAATAGTGGTACATGAGAAGGACCAGCTTGGATTAGACAAAACCTCTATTTGTTCCAACATTCCATTCCCATGAAGACTGACTAGAGGCATGCAAGCACAGTGTAAGCACAAAAGCAGGCTTGTATTTGGATTTTCCATCAACTTGTTTTATTGAAATGCTTATTCTCTCTACTCGGTTTTTGATTTTCAGATTCATAAATTAATATGTACTCATTGCAGAGTAGACTTTTAAGCCAGAGGGATGCATATCATTGTGGCTTGCCAGAGGGTTGTCATCTGGCAAAGATTTTATTGTAACATTGTTAAAATACATATGAACGCCACATATAATTTGGTGTTTGTAGCAGGGCACTTGAGCAAGAACCATTGATTAAAACTGAGTGTCATTTACAGAATCTACTGAATGCAAGACATAGAATCTGATATGTGGTATATAGCAAGGTTCCAGATATAGTCAGCTTTGAGTCATCATATCCAAGCGGGTTTTCCCAGTTGCAATGTGTGGCTGCGGAAGTTGGACCATAAGAAAAGCTGAGCACCAAAGAATTGAAGCCTTTGAACTATGGTGCTGGAGAAGACTCCTGTGAGTCCTTTGGACTGCAAGGAGATCAAAATGGTCAGTCCTAGAGGAGATCAACCCTGACTGCTATTTAGAAGGCCAGAGCCTGAAGATGAAACTCAAATACTTAGAGAAGAGCCTAATGCTGGGAAAGATTGAGGGCAAAAGAAGACGGGAACGACAGAGAATGAGGTGGCTGGATGGAGTCACTGAAGAGTAGGCATGAGCTTAAATAGACTCCAGAGGGTGGTAGAGAACAGAAAGGCCTGAAGGAACGTTGTCCATGGGGTCACAATGGGTCAGACATGACTTTGCAACTAACAACAACAACAACAACAACAACAACAACAACAATCCAAGCAGGGGTGGGCTTCAAAAATTTTAGCAAGGGGTTCTCTGCCCCGTTGCTGGGTGAGTGTGGCTATGGTGGGCATGGCCTAGTTGGCCTCCTGCATCATGGCAGGGGGGCGTTTTAGCCCTTCCCAGGCTCTGGAGGCTTTCCTTGAGCCTCTGGGAGGGTGAAAATGGCCTCCCCAGGCTCCAGAGCCCTTCCCAAACTCCTGATAGGCTCATTTTTTGCCCTCCCCGAGCCTCTGTGCACACCCTGCACTTATCTGTATCCAAAACAGGTCACATAGGGACTCCTGGGAGGGGTGGGGTGGTTTGGGCGGGGCCAGCCAGGAGTGGGATTTGGGGGTTCTCTGAACTGCACAGAATTTTAGCTAGAGTTTCTCCCAAAACTCTGTGAACCCCCGGCAGCCCACCCCTGTATCTAAGCCATATTGGCATAACTATAACATTTATAAATTATAACTTAATAAACGTGTCAAGATCCTTTACAGAGGTATAGCTAATATAGTAACTAAAACTATTTTATCAGTTTTAGTTATTTAGGAATTAATCAGCTATTAGTTCCTGATCTGAAAGCTTGAACAACAACAACAAAAAAAGCAAATAATTGCTGTCATATCCTGTACATTAGGAGAAAGTCATTTCAGAATTTAGGAACAGTGACTGGGAATGCCTGACTTCCATCACCAAATGAGATGGCGCAACTAAAGGTGGATTTATCATGTTGACTATAAAGGAGATCATGTCTGCACCCTGTGGGTATGCGTGCATAAACAGTACTTTGAAGTTTAAAAAACACAATCCATCAAAATGTCAGTGATGAAGGAAGACCAATATGAAAAATATAAGTTTCTCTGTGACATCTACAATGTGTCAAAGTTGGAGAAGAGTGTAACTCAGAGGAGAGATTGTCCAATAGAATTGGTGTTGTGCCGAAAAGACTATGCGGCAACCTGTAAGAACTTATATGGAGAGCAATCATTCCTCTTACAGTATATGTTCTTGAAAATATTCTTCAAACTGCTTTGATCCCAAGTTTTTAGGACTTTGTGCATCAATATTAACACTTTGAACCTGGCTTGATAGCAGACTGGAAGCCTAGGGTCATTTTATTATGTTAAATCGATCTGGGTTGTCTTGAATTGTTTTGTAAATTCATTAATTGGTGCCAAAGGACCTCATTGTTTAGAAAAAGTATACATGAATTGAGAGCTTTTGTTTGACTGTTCTTAAAAACAGCTTGGTTTTCCACTGGCTCTAATAGATCCAGCTTCTGATTCTATTAGTCTCTACTCCTAATTACAACAAATTCCATCTCTGCAGTTTCATTTAAGGGGACATGTTAAATAAGATTTTTTTAAAAAGCTAGTGATTCCAAATATCAATTTCTCAATATCAGTATCTTGGAAACTGATTTTATATATTTTTTTATCTAACTCTCTTTTTGTTACCCAAGCTTTTTGTGTCACCATTGCTGCTCATTGGAAATCTGCACTTTGCAGTCCTCATTAAATAACAGCTTTCTTCTATTATGTTTATTATGGACATAGCAATTCATATGCTCCATGGGGGAAAAAAACAGTAGTATGGGAAATGTATAGTAAAGTGGAAGAACACTCATTCAGAGTCTACTAAAAGAATCAAAGAAGCAGTAAAAGGTTGTATTTTCACAGGTAACCCACACAACTTCCTTACTGGGTTGTAGAGGAATTTTCAAGAAGTTAGCCCAGGATAAAATGGGAGGAGAGACAGACAAATCCACTGCAGCCTTAAGTCATGAAACATTTAGTAGGATTTCTTCATATGTTCAAACATTTCTTTTCCTTAAGGGAGAGAACTATGCATGTCATAAACAAATACAAAATCAAGGAAGTTGCATTATACCATCTTAATAAAGTATTTCTAAATGCTTTCTGTTGGCTCAGTGTCATTATATCAGATTGTGACACATGCTTTCTATCTTTGCACAATAAAGCTTATTAAGTTGTTTTTTTTAAATATAAAAATCAAAAACAGAATTCTTGGAGTTCCCTCCTCTCTGATATAATCCAGTCCCAAACTACCTGTAACAAAGACAAATTCCATTATGTGTGATTTCATTTTTGAAGATGTGATGTTAGCTTCTCCATGAACAAATTGGCCAAAGAGTAGGGAAAAAGTGCTCCTACAGTTGCTTCTCTTTGTTTCCTCTGTGTAGAGCTCTGTGGTATGTGAAGAAGGGTGTATTTTATGCCGCATGAATGTTTGCTGTTCTCATTCTGATAATCAATGAGATGTAAAATTGCAGCAATTCCATGCTGCCTAAAGCCTCTGCTGATAAACCTCATTTGGTTTGTCAGAAGGCATAAACCACTCATTAGACCACATCATTAGCTAAGCTTGCCTTTAATGTGAAGGAAATGTGAATGAGGCCTTTTTTCCCCCCAAGACAAAGTTTTACTGTTATAACTTTAAAGAAAGTGCATCGAGAAGCTGCTTGTTGCATTCAAATACAGTGTCAGATGGTGCATATGAACCCAGATTTTTTTTCTTTATCCTTTAACTAGCAGGTAAATTCTATAGGAAGAATGTGAACATATTCCTGGGATGCTGGTTACAGCTAGTAGTATGAAAAGAACTGACTTGAAATTTCCTAAAAAGTTCTTTAAGAAAAAACTGTAAAAGACATCTATTTCTCCTCCTTATTTTCGGATGCTTTAGAATTTCTTTCAGCATTCTATTGTTGCTGTTGTCAACTGTTCTTTTATTGCTCTTCAGCCTTAGTAGTAGCCCTCATTTTCTGATTAGAGGAAGAAAGATTTATAGGAGGGATTTCCTTAGAATTCAGTTGACTTCTGAGCAGGAAGAAGGCTGCAAACTGTAGGACAGGTGATTGCTCAGTGAAATACAAAACCTATTAGCTGTCTTGTAACAAACGGAAATGTAAGAACCTTTTCTGTTGGGAGAGCAGCTCCTTCTTTCTGATAAAGAGTTGAAAAAAATGCAAAAGCAAATTGGAAGAGCAGGAAGAGTATCTTGCAGTTTGACTGCCTCTCTCTACCCATCTACTTTTTAAAAAATACATTTGGGGTGAAATTCAGCAGGTTCTGACAGGTTCTGGAGAACTGGTAGCAGAAATTTTGAGTAGTTCGGAGAACCGGCAAATACCACCTCTGGCTGTCCCCAGAGTGGGTGGGAATGGAGATTTTGCAATATCCTTCTCCCAGGAGTGGGGTGGAAATAGAGATTTTGCCGCACCCACCAAGCCATGCCCACCAAGACACACCCACAGAACCGCTAGTAAAAAAAAAATTGAATTTCACCACTGAATACATTGTATTTGACACAATCACAATTTTGTCTTCCAAAGATTAGAACACATGCTATAACTCTCATTCCCTTGCCTGTTGGTACACTCCTCGGTTGGATTCACATATTTCATTATATTTTCTTCATATATTCCCATTGATGTTTCTAGGAAGTGGTGCAATGGCTCAGTGATTAAGATACTGGGCTTGTCAGCTGGAAACCAGACAGCCCAGGTTCAAGACCCGAGCGTCCATTCATTGCCCTAGCTCCTGCCAACCTAGCAGTTTGCATGCATGCAAATGCAAGTAGATAAATAGGTACCACTTCAGTGGGAAGGTGAACAGCACTCTGCAATGTCATGCTGGCCACATGACCACAGAAACAACTTTGGATTGTGCTAGCTCAATGGCCCTTGAAACAGAGATGAGCACTACCCTCTATAGTTTGCAATGACTACCAGACTGAAATCCATAGGGACTCACATTTTTTGCTTCTTTTTTCTTTCTTAATTCCATCTATGTTTCTAGAGCAGGGGTGTCAAACTCGATTTCATTGAGGGCTGCATCAGGGTTATGTTTGACTTTGGGGGGCCAGTCTGTGTGTGGCCAGGCTGGATGTGGCCAGCTCAATATCACTCATGTCAGGAGCACCTGTGGCGGCCTGGGTGCTATGCCAGCGAAAATGGACTCCCGTGCTCCGTCTTTGGCTGCAACAGCCACCTGCAACCCTCTGTTAGTGAAAACAGAGCTCAGGAAGACCACTTGCGGCCCTCTCGATCTTCATTTTTGCTGGCAGAGGCACCACGGGCTGGTCCTTCACTGTTTCCAGGGTGGCCCCATGGGCCAGATCTAAGCACCCTGCGGGCCGGGACAATATTCACCAAGTCTCCTAATTTTCAATGTAAAAAGCTGAAAAGTGACTAATCACACCCAGTGAATAACTATTTTCCATAAGTTATAAGTGTTCATCAAATTATTCATGAATTCATGAATCATTACAAGTGAGGAAAATGTTTGGATATTAACAGATTATTTCATGGAAATATATCAACTGGGACAAATAGCTGAATCCTCTGCATAAATACTTGGATAACTTCACTCAGACTATTGAAGCAGAATGATATATAAAGATGTTCAGGCATATGGAGGAACACTTTTGATCTTCAGTACCTGGGAATTGACTGTGGTTTTGATGGGCAATTTTTCATAATTTGTTTTACTTCTTACAGCCTTCGTCTTCTTGTCTGTTGCTTCTCTGTTACAGAGTATATTGAGGGTTATTTGGTAGTAGTTTATAACAAAAAAGATCTAACCTTTGCTTTCTTGATCCTCCCTGAAGCACTTCGTTTTCGCTTTGCACAAAAAGCAAACTAATGTATAGTGCTACTGAAACACTGAAGTTTTTACTGCTGCTATTTATTTTAATAAGAGCAATGTGTTTCATCTTTTGTTGTTGTCGTCGTCGTCCCTAACCTACTTGAATGGACTAGCTGCATTTTGATGATGAATTACCTGCAGTCTGTGACTCTAAACACATTTACCAGGAAATAAATCCCACATAGATTGTATAAACTGCTCCTTAGGACAAACCATTCATTCATTTTCTGAGGTGAAGAAAAATTGATCCAGTTTTTGAATCAGGGTGTTGTTATTTTTTGTTGTTGTTTGTTTTTTTGGAACATTCTATTTTTTTTTTCTTGGAAGGGAGCAAATATTTTTAAATGTATACTTTTATTGGGACTAACCAAATATTGTTGTAGCAGTTTGCGCTAGTAGTTAAGGCACCAGGCTAAACAAAAACAAAAACAGGAGACAATGAGTTCAAGCCCCGCCTTAGCCATGAAAGCCAGCTGAGTGACTTCAGGCCAGTCACTCTCTCAGCCCAACTCACCTCACATGGTTCTTTTCATGAAGAAAATAGGAGGAAGGTATGTTGGATATGTTTGCCACCTTGGGTTACTCATAAAAATAGTAAAGGCAGGGTTCAAACAAACAAATAAATACTACAAAACTTTTCTGGAACTGACCACGAGCAAGGTCCAGCACTAGCAGATTGCAACTTACTTAGGGCTTTGATAGATAGAAGAGCTCCACTGTCCCATATACCACTCCTGTAGGCTTACTTGAAAAGCCCAAAGGCATCTAAGAAGAAAACTGGGGAAAATCACTTCTGACAAGATGCCAAGAAAATATCCGGACACATCCATAAAGTCACCACAACAATTTGAGTTGAATTGAAAGGGACTTAATTTTTTAGTTTTACTGGGCGAAAAGTGTTGTTATATAGACATTAAATAATGTGCATTAGGGAGCACTCTGTTAACTACATTGATGCCCAAAGTGACTTGTACTATAGGAAAAGCAATTCATCATCTATAAAACCCTTCATGGCACAGGGACTGGATAAGAGCCTTGGTGGTGTAGCGGACTGAAGTGCTGTTAAGTAGCACTTAGCTGCCAGCTGCCTGCAATTACTGCAAGTTCAAATCTCACCAGGCTCAAGGTTGA
>JANHZT010003193.1:18148-31167 GCA_032468215.1 Stegonotus admiraltiensis
TTTCTTTCTTTCTTTCTTTCTTTCTTTCTTTCTTTCTTTCTTTCTTTCTTTCTTTTTCTTTTTTTTTGTAATTGTAAAAGAAGGTTTAACTCATTGCCTGTGGTCTTGCTGTAGAGAAATCTGTCTGTAGACTAATTACTTTCAAAAGTGATTAAAAAATGAGGAAGGCAGAGCTTAATGTCCATCTTTGCTCCACTGCACTTAGGAACATAAATGAAATCCTCAAACTCCTGGCAGCAAAACTCCTGAGCTGAGTACAAAAATGTTTCTATTTCTGCAGTTTACTCACAAGGAACTGCCATCTGAAGTACACGTGGTTTATCTCAGCATATCTCTTTTATCCAGAGGGATAGCACTGGTCAGAATCCACCTTCCAGCTGCAGTATTTCTCTCTGTGCCTTTGGAGTGTGTGTCAGCCCAGAATAATTCCCCATTAGAAGCAAAACTTGTCTGCAACGCTTTAAATCACTTTCATCCTTGGAATTATATTTATTGTACTGCCCACACTGCTAACTGTCCCATTTTCTAAAATCTATTCCTGTAAGATACAGTATTTCCAAGCTCCTGATCATTCGTACTGGTCTTCTGGGAACTTGTTCCAATTTGTCTAATTATTTTGTTAAATTGAGATGAAACCTGGTCAGTCCAGAACAGAGTGGAACTATTACTACATATTTTGGAAATGTTGCTAATGCAATCTTTCTTACTTGCAGTTATGTTAAAATAAATAAATAACCCTCACTTGATACTACACAGAAAAGATTATTAATGCTATTACTCCTGAGTGTTGCTTCTGTCTAGCTATAGCTAGAAAAATACTGAAGTTTCTGAGGAATTTCAGTCAGTGAACTGGCATATGGCGTTATGCTGCTGCAGAATAATTTAGTTAGATGGGAGCATACCATCACAAATACCACACAGGTAGAAGGACAGCAAAAAGATGTTACATCACCATCCTCAGTGAACTGTCCAGCAGCGCTTCATTGAATAGTGGATGAGTTGCCTAAGAATAAGCCACTGATAGAGATCTTGGCCACAATTCAATAACCTATTTAATAAATTTGTGGAGATAAAGTTCCTTGTATCTATTTCAAATTAAACACTACATTTAATTAATAACCTACTGGGCTTATTAGGGTACTTCTCATCAGAGATGGTGGGATTGGTGCCAGTTACTAAGGAAATTGATAGGGCACCAGTAGAAAGGGAACTACTAGTTCTCTGCTCCTTGGTTCATTATGGCTGGTAACATTGACCAATGAATTACTCTTTCTATGTATTCTGTCGATGCACTCTGTGAAAGAGGTCATGATGCAACTTCTCTTAAAAAGTTATTTTATATTTTAAATGAGCTGATTTTATAATTTCTTACAATAAGCTGATGGACAATACCATGCCTGGTCAATTAAAACTGACCTGGGTAGGTACTGATTATAGAACCACTTCACTTTAGCTTCAGGCTTGGATATAGCACCCAAATATAACTTTGATTATCCTGATTGATGACTTACTGGGTGAGAGAAAAGGGCACTTTGAGTTATACAATTTATGTTCTAGTGGTCATATTTTGGAATTTTGAGAATATGTCATAGGCACTCTCACAAAATGGTTACCTTGATGAGCTTGTTTATTTAGAAAACGTCTACTTTGGTGGGCATCTGCAATCCCCCAAATAGCTACCAAAGAGAAGGTAAATTGACAATTTTTTTCCTTACTCTTATCCATATTCATGTGTGCAAGCTAGACAAAGTAATTGATATTCTAGGTAGCTGAGAAGAGAATATTGCTGTAGCACTTTTTCTTCCATAGCCTATCTGAACAAAATTACCAACTTTCATCAAGTATGATAAACATAGTCTTCCCTTGTGCAACAGTTTCCAAATAGGAAACTCCAGTGAATCAAAAAATTCTAAGTGCTGTCATATCACATTAACTTTACTTGGGCTATCAAAAAGTCGCATAGGAAAGGCTCAGTTTGAGTTTTAAACACATTGGAAGATAAGCCAAAGAGAGAGAGAGAGAACACCTTCAAAATACTTTGCTTAAATTATTAATTCTCTATAAAACCTTGGGTGATAATTATGCCTATATCCTATTCAGATCAAGTTACATATCAGTTTATTCATCTTCCATTGGATTTTTAATATTCTACTTTGCCATTCTCCTCCCCTGTTTTTCAACTATAGTGAATGAGAGGATTGAGACTTGTGTTGTAAGAATCAGTAGTTTTCAAATTACAAATGGCATCACAGCTGCTCAAAGCCAAGTAACATACCAATTTTTACTTAGGAAGGACAGAAGGAAGAGGCTACAAGGGAGGGGGAGGGGGATATATATATCTGTGGCATATTTGCAGTACAATAGCCAATTAACTAATTGTAATAGACATTTTAAAAAATTATATCTTTTCCTCTTTCTCTAGTTACATTGTGACTCTTCTTTCCATATCCTACTTTTTCTAGTGATGAAACCAATGTCACAAGTTCATCCCCCGCCATTTTCAGTAAAAAAGTTCAAAAACAATTTCCAGTTGCTGATAAATGCATTTATTGTTCTTTCCCTATTCAGTCAAGTCAATATTATCATCTCTGCAAATTTTCTCATCTTTGCCAACCATTCCTTTGTTCTGGATATTTGTTCTGGATCTTTCCATCTTTGTGCATATAATAATCTTGCTACAGTTATCATGTACAAAAAAAAATCTTCCTTTGGTCTTTTCTAGTTGTCTATCCATTAGTCCCAAAGAAAAAAGTTTTCATTTCAGTTGAATCTTAATCTTTAAAATTCTTTGTTTATTTAATATTTTGGAAAAATCATTTGGAAGGAATAAAATATTAATGATTGCAGTGGACATTCTTGTCTGCAATGAAGATTCTAATCTGGCTTAGCTGTGTCTGTCAGTCTTCTACCAAGTGCCACTAAGAGTTGAACTAGGGAATATCAGGAAAGATTGATTTATTCTCAAGTTCTTGAGTGAAACTTGACATTGAATTTTCTGTACTAATTCTACTCCTCCATAGTAGAATTCCCTCATTTTTCTGGAACTCTGGCTTGTTATATATTTGCACCACAGCAGTTATGCCAAATGGAAAAAAAGAGTAGAATGTCATGGTGTATACAATATTGGAATTGGGTTCTCAGAGTAAATTAACTTCAGGCCATAATCATACCCTCCTTGATCGCAAAGAATGCCTGCTGAGTATGGAAGGTTGGAAATAGATACCTAGTTTTGCTATTTGTCCCATGAAAAGATTCTGCTTTTTTGCTGCTACTTTTATTTTATTTTTTTCAACCAGCAGATTTAGTATGGAAAGCACAACTAATGAGTTACATTTTTTCTGCAAAGGCTAAAATTAATTATAATTATTAATTCTAAATTCTTGAGAAATGTTTTATAAAATTTACCTCAAACCTCTCTAATTAATGAATTCTAAATTCTTGAGAAATGTTTTACAGAATTTCTTTCCAGCGTCTCTAAAGTTTTACATTCATATCATTAAGAAAAGGGATATTAGGGTTGTTAAATTTGTCATATTCTGTTTTAGTCCCTCTCTTACAAACCACCACCTCCCAAATGTTAACAATTGTATTTCTGATTTCTGTGGAATTTGGCATTTTTCATCCCTATATAAGTTTTTAGCTTGGGTACAGTTTTTTCCTGCAGAAAATTAAAATAGCTCAAAGTGTATTTTTTCGTTTGCAACGTTTGGAAGAAAGTATTTCTATTTTTTTCAAATTCTCACACTGACTTTGTTAGATTATACTACCTCTGAAATGAATAAAAATGTCCAAAACTATGTTGCTTTTGCTTTTCAATATATGAAAATGACATGTCAAGGGAGAAGTTGAGTGACTGACAGGTTTAATTTTGGAGCACAGGGAATAACCTGGAAGATCTGTTCAGTGCTTTAAAGATACAGTGTTTTAAAGATACTGAGTTTATATAAGCAGTGTTTCATTCTGTTCACTACTTTTACCTACTGAATAATAGGGATCTTTCTTGCATAGTTTTCTAGCACCTTTCTGTATTAATTTTGGTATGATTTATTCCTACAGAAACAGTAAATTTAACTTCAAGTCTCAATGACTTTTGTTAACAATGGAAAAATCTTACATATTTCCAATGACACCAACAAATTGAATCAAATAACACTGCAATCAATTGGAGATAAATCATCCCTTTCTTTTTAATAAATTAAAGTCAAAATGAAATCTTGGTGGTGCCTACCCCAAAATTTTAACTCTCTTCTGTGATACGCATCTTTAACTAGGTGTTTTTTATTGAAGTTTGCTTTGCTGAATTTGTGGTCCATAAATCAATTGATCGGTAAAACATTAATTCATCCCTGCAAAATGGTTTCTGTTAGATCAAGGTTAGTTCATGTGAGGTCTGAATGTTGGAAGTTGGGTGGCATGTTTGCAACAGGAACCAATGTATGGTTCATTGACTATACCGGGGTCTGCAACCTTAAACACTTAAAAAGCCATTTGGACCCATTTCCCACAGAAAACATTGGGAGCCACAAAACCTGGGTGGGCATGGCCAACTCAACATCACTCCCACCCAGTCACATGACACACACCCCAGTCACACCTACCCAGATTTTGTGGCTCCGGTCAGGGGTGAAATGCTAGCGGTTTGGTCCGGTTTGCCTGAACGGTAGTAAAAAATGCTTCTGGTTCACCAAACCAGTAGTAAAAAATGTTAATAAAAAAGTTCCGACGATCAGCTGAGTGACCCACGATCGTCAGAACTTTTTTAAAACCATTTTTTACTACCAGTTCGGCGAACCAGAAGCATTTTTTACTACCGGCTTTAAAAAAAAAAAGGCTCCGGCAATCACAGCTGTGCTGCACGATCGTTGGAGCCTTTTTTTTTTTTTACTTTTTTAAAGCATTTTTTTACAACATATTTGCCTGAGCCGGTAGTAAAAAAATGCTTTTAAAAGGTAAAAAAAAGGCTCTGATGATCACAGTTGTGGCACATGATTGTCGGAACCTTTTTTTTTTTTTACAGGGGAGGGGTGGAGAGGGTCTGTTTTTGGCCCCCAGGCCAAAAATGGGGGGTGTAGGCAAAAATGGGGTGGGGAGATGCTCGCCTGTCAGCTGGTCAACTCGCCCACTCTGTGCGCCTTTGCTGCACTTTGGCCAAGCCCAGCCACTCACTTGAGGAGGGTATCCCCACTTGTGTGCGCCCTCCCAGCCCTGCAACAGCCATCCAGGGGGTTGCATGAGGAGAAGGAGGGGGAAGCTGCCACCGTGACTCATGCTCGCTCCTCAGCTGCTGGCCTGTCCCCTTTCCGTCATACACAGTGTCTCAGGGTGGAGAGCAGGTCATGCAACTGGGTTGGCAGGGAGCCACAGGAGAGGGGTCAAAGAGCCACATGTGGCTCCGGAGCTGCAAGTTGCTGACACCCAGACTATACTAACATATAGTGTGTCTTCTCTGAAAGATCTTTTGATGCCCAGTCCTCTTAGAAGACATACCTGGTGGCATTCTTTGGATCAGTTTTTCTGTTTCTTAATCAGCCTTCTGCAGATGATGGACATGTGTTTTCCCCAGTTTGAATTGAACAGTGGAACAGGCAATCAATAGATTAGAATTGTGCTTTGTGAAGTAGCAATTCTTTCTGGGAAGAAAGTGCCATGGAAAAGAATACTGAAAATACAGATGTGCAAATACAGTAACAGAAAAAAAAATATTTGCCCTGTTATATCCTGAGACACACAGTCATGGCGGCAGTATTAAAAATAAGGTGCTTCAAACAAAAAGAAAAAGTGGAAGACCCTGTCTGTCCTCTTGGCTAATTGCCAGATCGAAATCCTTGGTCACTGTGGCAACCAGAGCAACAGGTTTTGTTCACTGCTGATTGAGTGAAGCCCATTGTCTTTGATTAACTCGCAACAAGTCCACAGATAGCGCTATTGTATGATTTATTATAGTGATTGCAGTATTTTATAGATGCTTTACTTGAAAATAGTGATTGTGTACAGAAACTGATTGATTGCCACTATATGTTGATATAAAGTTTTCCAAATTCTACCCTGCAAGCTTTATTCAATTGATTGCAGAATGGTTCAGAATATCTTTATGCTTGGTACATTTTCTCTGGCAGATACAGAATTGAGCATCCACAGATTTGTTTTTTGTATCTCCTGTGCAGCATTTGCACCTTTTTTGAAACATTAGACAATAATGGCTTCTTATTCTTTGTTAGCTCTATGAATACATAGCAAACGTTCTCATGCTTATGTTCATTAGGAATTTTCTGCTCTTGTTATAATAGTTTCATTCCACGTTGGCAGATATATCACTAATATATCCATTCTTATAATGAAAACCCTCATAATCTATGTATCTAAATGAAACTCCAGTTAATTTTCTTCATAATTCATTATTGTTTAAAGAAATAGTGTTATGACTTTCACTAACCTTTGTTCCTCAATATTGAAAACTAATGTTAAAATAATGAATATTGGTTTCATCTCAATCCTGGCAAGTTTCTTGAAGAGGTGATTCCTTAACACAAATGAAAGTCAACAAATAGGTCTCTCATTCCTACCCTGGAGCAAGTTACCCAGCAGAGATGCTGTCCACGATATTCAACAGCATGTTGCCTTATATGGACACCATTGTTCATGTTGCACAGTGTGCAATGTTTTTTTTGGAGGCCTCTAGCTGCCCTCACATTCACTTAACATTTACTCCATGATCAATAGCTTATTATATACTGTCTTACTCAGGCCAGCAGAGGGGGCCTACTGCGGATCCCATCGGTCAAAGAGCTGTTGGGATCTTCTACCACAGCAGCTGCCCTTTGGAAGATTTGGTCCCAACCTCCTATCCTTCTATAAGAGTCTAAAGATAGTAGATTTCACCCCCACCCTCCAGTCTCTGCTCGCCACTTGTCCATCTTTTTTTAAAATAATCATACTGATGTATTTTCTTTGTTCTCATTGAGAGTGGGGCCAGCGGTCAGGTATGGGGTTAACTCCTTATTGGAGTTATATAAATAAATTATTGCTGTTAGCCTTGCCATTACTCCCTCTTACAGGTTGAGAGTTCCCAGCATGAAGGGCTTTGCGCCTGAACCCGCTGCAGACCGTTTCGCGGTGGAGTGGGGTTGACGGCTCCCAGTTTGGTCGAGCCTCTCCCCTCAAGCAGCATAAAGGGCTCACGCCCGACCCCGCTGCAGGAGCCTCCCAGCTCGCCTGGTTGCAGGCTCCTTGTTGCAGGCTTTTGACTCGCCGGTGTTATCTTACATTGCAGCATTCCGCAGCTCTCTCAGTTTGGCGCCGATTTTAAAAGAAGAAAAGGCGCAGTTTAACTTGCCGGCGGGTCAAGCTGAGCTGACTCCCATCGAGGGCCGTATATCGGCAGTGTCTCTGTTGGTGAACAAAGCGCTCCTGCGGTGTCTCCTGGGAGTGTTCCTCTATACACCGGGCTCCAGGGCAGCAGACTGGAGGCTCGATCAACTTCGCTGGACCCTCACCCTCAAGACTGGTATCAGGTCAGGAGGGAGGAAGTTTTAAATACTCAGCCTTGCACATAGCCCATCTGCCATTTTAGATCCTCCACAAGGTTGATAGAGGCCTAATGGCCATAGATTGGGAGCCAAAATGGCCACCTGGCAGGCCAAATCATCCAAGAGGGTGGCACAGGGCAATGATTCACCAGGCCCCTCTACCTTGGTGCCCTCAAAAAAAATCAAAGAAGCCTCATTCCTCCACCAAGGAGACAAAGGTCAGTGCTGCCAGGGCTAAAGAGGAGCCTCGCCTACATCAGGCGATCAAACGCTCCATTCAAAGAGCCCTTAAGGAGGTGACTGTTAGAGAGCTCCCGGCCCAGCCTGACCAGGGACTTTCATCTTCAGGAACTGCAGCCCTACCACCAACCGCGTCCCCTACTGCAGGGGCTAAGGGGGCTGCTGCAGTTTCCCTGCCACCATTGTCTCCGGATGGAGACCATCCGTCTCTACCTCTTCAAGGGGAGGTTCACGAGGCTCTTCGGATTGCAATCTGAGCCAACTCCACCCAGGGCACCTTCGCCCCAGTCCCCTCCTCCCTCTCCACCCACCCCAGCGGTGCATTCTACATCCCAGGCTGCAGGGGAATTTCAGTCGGGGTCTACTATATCCCTGGAATTGGCCTCATTCATCCAAAGGGCCATTCAGAAGGGTGTCCAACTGGAGCTGCAGCGCAGGACCTCCTCCTGGGTCTCAGGCTCTGCCTGCTCCCAGATTGATGTAGAGGGCTTCAGCGGATACCCAGGCGCCTGCCGGTCTTACGGCTCCCTCCATGGGCTCCTCAGGTCAGCCTTCTTTCACAGAGGAGAATGCAAGGGACCAGGTCCTGTCTGATGACGAGGACCTCACCTCCGACCAGCCATCCTTCGTGGGGCTCTTCAAGCCCCAGTTGTTTAGGTCACTCTTGCACAAGGCCAAGGCTACCACCCGTCTTGGCACTTCCCGTCCCATCTCATCCACTCTGGGGGAGACGGTCGCCCCTTCGGTCCCCTTGTTTGAAGAGCCTGTCTTCGAAGCAGAGGAAATCCCGGGGCCCAAGTTATTTCGGGACATTCTGCACAGGCAGTGGTCTTCCCCTGCCTTGAGGCCTAACCCCAACCCTTTGGATAGGTGCCTGTATAATTTGGCACCAGAAATCACCAATCTTTTACAGATTCCTACTATCGACCCACCAATTGTGACTCTTTTGGCTCCCTCCAATTTGCCAGGACCCCCCGAGGAGCACCTCCGACCAGAGGACAAGTGACTTAAACATTTGCTTGTCAAGGCCCATCAGGCCATGGCCTGGTTGGTCAAATCGGCCATGGCCTCCTCTTTCTTCAACAGGGCTTCCATTCTGTGGCTCCGCCAACTGCAGGACCGACTTCCTCATCAGATACCTGGTCCCAGCAGGATATCAACAAGATACTAGCTGCATTAGAGTACTCTGCAGATGCAACCCTAAATACCTCGCGCTTCACGGCTAAGGCCATAGGATCCTTGGTGACCCTTCGCTGCTTACTTTGGCTATGCCAATGGCTGGCGGATGCCAGGTCCAAGTGGCATTTGGCCACGTCTCCCTTTGAAGGTCCTTCCCTTTTTGGGGCGCCTCTAGAACATTTATTGGTTGAATCTAAAGACAAAAGGCGCATCTTACCTAGTATATCACACAGATCGGAGCAGCATTCCTCTGCTCCCTTTCAACCCTTTTGGACACTTGAAACCACCTATTCAGGTCCCAGGTCCCAGAAATTCTTCCCTTTCCACTCTTGCCCCCCGGACCATCAAGGTCCCCTGACTCGGAGGGGACAATTCAAGCACCCCTCTCACAGTGGCTGCGGTCGACCCTTCCGCAGGTC
Organism: Stegonotus admiraltiensis; assembly: GCA_032468215.1. Taxonomy (NCBI): domain Eukaryota; kingdom Metazoa; phylum Chordata; class Lepidosauria; order Squamata; family Colubridae; genus Stegonotus; species Stegonotus admiraltiensis. Next base: position 27,513 of record JANHZT010003193.1, read on the forward strand.
ACGCTGACTGCACATCCATCCCTCCCATTGGGGGCTGCCTGGCTTTCTTTGACGGCCAATGGGAGGCGATCACAACAGATGCTTGGGTCAGGGAGACGGTCAGGTGGGGCCTCTCCCTGGAATTTCTCTCCACCTCCCCAGACAGGTTTCTCCAATGCCCCCTTTCACAGGATCGGCTGACCTGGCTCCTACTAGTATCAGCCATTCAACATCTCTTAGAAATACTGGCCATTGACCTGGTACCACAGGAGCAGTACAGACACGGCTTTTATTCGCGCCTGTTCATCGTTCAGAAATCCTCAGGGGGTTGGACAGCAATCTTAGACCTCAAGTCCTTGAACCGTTGGGTAGTCTACCGATGGTTCAAGATGCAGTCCCTCTAGCCCATCTTGGAGGGCATCAGAGTCGGGGACTTCCTCACGTCAGTCGACCTGATGGAGGCTTACCTCCACGTCCCCATCCATCCGGCTTATCACAAGTTCCTCCGATTTTGCCATGCAAATCATCATTACCAGTACTGCACACTGCCTTTAGGTCTTTCCTCGGCTCCCCGAGTGTTTACCAAATTGATGGCCGTGCTTGCGGCACACCTCTGGACTCGACTGGTCAGAATCCAGTTTTACCTGGATGACCTTCTCATTCAGTCAAGCTTGGAGGTACTAGCGCATCGGGATCTGGACACCACCCTCCAGGTCTTGACGGCTCACAGTTTTTCTGTCAATCAGGCCAAGAGCCACCTGGTTCCGACAACCCGCATTCAGCATCTCAGTGCTATCATTGATATGGTCAAGAGCAGGGTCTATCTCTCCCAGGACCGCCTGGCCAGCTTGCGATCCCTTGTCAGGTCAGTCACTTCGGAGAGGCCCATCTCCCTGGCGTTGCTATCACAACTCCTGGGAAAGATGGTATCATGCATAGGCATTGTGCCATGGGCCCATCTCCACTGCAGGGCTCTGCAGTGGTTTCTTCTCCCGTATCAAAAATGCCACCTCTCAGTTTCCAGCCAGATGATTGTCCTTTCCCCCAAAATCCTACAGTCTCTCCACTGGTGAACATCACCAGCCTTGCTCAAGGGGAGGGAGTTAAGGGAATCTCGTTACCTCGTCCTGACCATGGATGCCAGCCTTCACAGCTGGGGGGCTCACCGTGCATCGACCATGGCCCAGGGCCATTGGACTCAGGCCGACCTGGGCCACAACATCAATTGGTTGGAGCTTCGAGCCATCCACCTGGCTCTCCGTGTGTTCCAGGACAGAGTGCAAGGCCAACATGTTTTCATTTGGATGGACAACGTGGCTGCCAAGGCCCATGTAAACTGCCTAGGGGGGACCCGCTCTCGCCACCTCATGCAGGAGGCCGAGAGGTTGGGAGCCTGGGTGGAGACTCATCTGAGGTCCCTTTGGGCTTCACACATCTCTGGACTTTCAAACAGCAAAGCCAATTGGCTCAGCCAGGCTGTAGTGGACCAAGGGGAGTGGCAACTCGACCCAGGCCTGTTCCGATGGATGACAGCTCGGCGTTCCAGTATTGGACCTCTTTGCGATGCCAGCCAATTGGCAGATGAGATGGTTCCTTTCCAGATTTCCTGAGCCAGCAGCGGAGGTGGTGGATGCACTACACAGCAGCTGGCCCACGGGCCTCCTCTATGCCTTTCCCCCACTTCCTGTTCTCCCCAAAGTCGTCCGGAAGCTCCTGACGGAACGGGCGGAGTTGATCCTGATTGCCCCCCCACTGGCCTCGTTGCCCACGGTTCGCAGTCCTTCAAGGATTGTCGGTCCTTCAACCATGGCGTCTTCCTCCGTCTGAGGTCATCCTCCGGCAGGGACCCCTCCTATATCCAGATGGCCAATGGCTGCAGCTGATTGCCTGGCGGTTGATCGCCTGCTGAGGAGTTCCAGGTTGTCATCCCGCGTCATTGACACTTTTCAAGCCTCCCACCGCCGGGCCACAACACGGATCTATGGGGCAACATGACGATCCTTTGCAGTCTGGTGTGAGTTGTGGGGTCAGGAGCCCAGTTCGGGCTCCACTGAACAGGTACTGGAGTTCCTCCAGAAGTGGTTGGATGCAGGGTTGGCACCAAATACCCTGTGCAGGCAAGTAGCCATTCTTTCTTCTGTCCTGTGTTGGGGTTCCCAGGGCTCCCTGGCCGACCGGCCCCTTATCCGGCTGTTCCTGTGGGGGGCTTCCAACCTTCGTCCTCCCCCAATCCATCAGTATCCTTCCTGGCCTTGACCCAAGATCCCTTTGAACGCCTTTGCGAAGTGGGGTTGTGGTTCCTTTAATACAAGGTGGCCTTTTTAATTGACGTCACGTCAGCTAGATGGATTTCGGAGCTGACCACTCTGTCCATAAGGGCTGACCTGTGTGTGTTCCACCCGGACAGCGTGGTCCTCCAATTGGACCCTACATTCATCCCTAAGATGAACACCCCATTTCATCGAGCCCAGGAATTAGTGCTTCCTAATTTTTGCCCCAACTCTTCCCACCCCCTTGAACAGGTTTGGCATTCCTTAGATGTCCGACGGGCCCTCCGAATTTATCTGCGGAGGACCTCGTCCCTTCGCCAGATGGAGTCTCTCTTCATCTCCATTCAGCCGGCTACCTTGGGCCTCAAAGTTTCCTCTCCTACAGTGGGATGTTGGCTATGGGCGACTATCACTAAGGCCTATGAGGTGCAGGCCTTGCCAATCCCTCGCCGGATCACCGCTCACTCCACTAGGAGCGCCTCAACTTCAGCTGCCTGGACCACCCAAGCTCCCCTTCAGGAGGTGTGCAAGGCCACCACCTGGACGTCCCCCACTCCCTTTATCCACCATTATAAGATTGACAGCTTCGCCTTGGTGGAAGCTACATCCCGGGAGGGTCCCTCCCTATAGGTCCTGTGCTTTGGCATGTCCCATGCCTGACTGCTGGCCCCACACTCAATGAAAATGGGCATTGTCTTACCTGAATGCCCGTTCTGATTGGTGAAGGGCCAACGGTCAGCCCCTCCCTGTTCCGCTGGTCCATTTCGCCCAGTGTACACTGTTTCCTTTTTTTCAGCTGAGCTGGTACGTCGTCTGCCACATCCTTCCTCGTCAGAAAGCTGGGAAGCATCAGGAAGAGGAGGAGCTTCTCAACTGACAGACTTGATCTGACTAGATCAGAAGGAATTAAACCCGTACCTGACCTCTGGTCCCTCGCCAATCAGAACGGGTGTTCAGGTAAGACAACACCTTCTTTCTTTTTCTTTGTTTTCATTTTCTTTGGTTATTTTCTTTGTTCTATTTTACTTTCATTTTCTTTCAACTTTATTTTTATTTTTCATTTTTTTATGGTGGTGAGCTACCTAGAGTAGCTCCATGGTGAGATAGGCAGCAAATAAATTTAATAATGGTAATATGTAAGCTACTTTTATGACAGCAGCTTCATAATAAGACAAAATGTGGGACACTCAAAGCAGCAGTCATAATAAGGCATCAATGCAAATCACCCAGACATCCATTTAGCAGGGGTGAAATGCTCCCGGTTCAGACCGGCTCGGCCGAATAGGTAGCAATGGTGGCTGGCAGTTCGGAGAACCGGTAGCAAAAATCCTTGCCCCCGCCCCACATGCCCAGCTGAGCCACGCGATCAGAGCCTTCCCCCCCCTTTTTTTGCTTTTAAATGGCTC
>JANHZT010003193.1:96955-109167 GCA_032468215.1 Stegonotus admiraltiensis
GTACTGCAGGCTACTTCTGCTGCCTGCTGGCTGCCTGCAATTTGGCAGATCAAATCTCACCAGGCTCAAGGTTGACTTAGCCTTCCATCCCTCCGAAGTGGGTAAAATGAGGACCCAAATTGTTGGGGGCAATATGCTGACTCTGTAAACTGCTTAGAGAGGGTTGTAAAGCACTCTAAAGTGGTATATATAAGTGTAAGTGCTATTGCTAAGTGCTACACTCCACAAATACGGTTAACTTTATCTTCTCAAAATTACACCTTGCTACAAAAATTAACGTTTTTTTCTGCATGAATCTTATCCAGCTAAGCAAAAAATAATCCATGCAATCATAAACTAACATCAGAAAGCAATTATCTAAGTTAAAAAAATGTTTAAGGGAGTTTCATCAAGTCTTCTTTGGATTCATTCTTCAACATCAGCTGCCAAAGTACTTCTTGGCCTCTGATATAACCCTTATGTTTCTCGTGTGTATACACTCTGCTTGCTGCCTCTGTGACCTGTTTCACACATCTCTCTACTGATTGGGCATGACAGGGCCACTGTGGTACTTGCATTGGTTCATCAATGAACTTCTTTATTTCCACTGTAGTCAGTTTGCACATCAAAGGTGGCTCATATATACCTTCAGACCAGTCAATCAGCTCCAACAGAGTGGATGCTCTGGCTTGACCTCTATCCAGAGCATGGCACCACCTTCACAGCCAGTATTAACATTTGTAGAATCTCCTCCTTCAAGTTTTTATCAATGCCTTTCTTCTTCATGAAATACACTAGATCCATGATGGCGAACCTATGGCACATGTGCCACAGGTGGCACGTGGAGCCATATTGGTGGGCACGCGAGTGTTGCCCTAGCTCAGCTCCAGCACGCATGTGTGCACCAGCCAACTGATTTTCAGGCCTCTGGTCCCACCGGAAGTCAGGAAACTGGCTGTTTCCGGCCTCTGGAGGGCCTCTGGGGGGATGGGGAAGGCTGTTTTTGCCCTTCCCAGGCTCCTAGAAAGCCTCTGGAGCCTGGGGAGGGTGAAAAATGGGCCTACCGGGTCCACCGTGCTATCGTGTGCCAAAAGCAGGGGGGAGCGTGGGGGGAGGGTCACATGGGCAGGAGGGCGGAGCGCATTGAATTATGGATGTGGGCACCCATACCTGCAAACCACCCCCCGGCTCCCCCCACTTTTGGCATGCGACGGCAAAAAAGTTAGCTATCACTGCACTAGATTATTTACAATCACTTGAGTGAAACAATGAAGATTTCTTCCACCTGGGTCACTGCACACAGAATAATGCTCTTCTTTGATGGTACTGGGGAATTGCTAGTCTAAATTGTTATGTTGGGAAATTGTTGGTCTGAAGAGTTATGATATTAATGTAGTTGTTCACCAAGCACATCTAAACTATATTAAAGTAACCAAAATATCTTTACAATTCCCAAGGCATATCACAACTTTTTAGCACCTCTATTGTTGGAAATTGAAAGTTGAAAAATTTGATACGTCATAATGCATATATTAGGCCTAGAGATCTTTATCAAGTCTACAGCCAGAACTAAATATTTTGCTTGCTCAACAACTTCTTTGTTGTTGACACTTGTCTTTGTCTATGTTGAATTGAATTCAGTTGATTATTATTATTACTTCTAATCAAACTAGGCCAAGTTTGAAATGCAAAACCTGTGCAGGCTACAGGCTACTGGCCAAAGAAAGCTGGAGGTTTGCTGTTGCTTGTGGACTATCTTGAAATGAAATCAGCTGGAATCAATTTGGCTTCTGACCTCCAGAAAGCAGGCTTTTACTCTGTTTTCATTATCTCTGTTGCTTTTGGGAATTTTATATGTGCTTCTAGTTTTTAAAAACTCCCTCTGGGCCCGGGAGTCTCAAATTCTGTGGTGCCGTGCCATCTAAAATGAATGGACTTACAAATAGCCCACCACACTCCACTCCACCATAAAGTGATCACTTTTTGGACAGGAAAGGAAAAGTCTTGACAGATTTCTGGTGTGTACAAATGGATTTAATCAGAGCCCCATGACAAGGCTACCTGAAGATACCACAGGAGCACATCCTTATATCTGATGCCCTGACAAGAATGGTTCTGCCATCTAGGAGTGGAAGGACTAGGTGTAGAATAATAGCAGTATTCCAGTGTCTAACAGAGTGTCACAAAGAAGAGGAGATCACCTATTCTCCAAAGCACCTGAGGGTAGAACAAGAAGCATGGATGGAAACTAATCAAGGAGAGAAGCAACCTAGAACTAAGGAGAAATTTCCTGACAGTTAGAACAATTAATCAGTGGAAAAGACTTGCCTCCAGAAGTTGTAAATGCTCCTATACTGAAAGTTTTTAAGAAAAGGTTGGACAACCATTTATTTGAAATGGTACAGGGTTTCCTTCCTGAGCAGAGGGTTGGACTAGAAGACCTCCAAAGTCCCTTCCAACTCTGTTATTCTGTTATTTTTTGCATTCAGATGCCCAGCTGTGTTTTCTGGATTTGCAAGAGATGCAACACCCATTGTTTCCAGCATTTGCCACCCTTTTCTGAAATGGCCATTTATACTCAACTAATGTCTACAGAGGAAGAAAACCCCAAAGAGTTTGTTGGGCACAGATCCAGTCATCAGAGTTACAATTCTCCATTAGTGAAATACATCAATATTTTAATACATAATTCTCTATTACACAATCCACACCTGCAGCCTTACTGATTTTCAACATTCTTACAGCATTTACTATAGCATCTTTTCCTCATTTTTCTTGGACACTAACATTTATAACCTTTGACTCTATTCCACTCTGATATATATTTATTATTCCCTTTAGATGTCTAAAATACTACTTTTCCTCACTTCAATTTCACCTCCAGTCATTTTATCATTTTAAATAATGAAACTTCCTTCCTTCCTTCCTTCCTTCCTCTTCCGTCATACACCAGATAATTATTTTTTTCCCATTTCATTAGTTAATTCAAACTTTCTACCACTTACTCTTCCTATTTCCCAAGTCATAATTTTCCATATGCTGTGGACAGCCCCAGAAGGGCACGCTGATAATGACCTCAACCATTTAACACATAGAGATTTGGCCAATAAAAGTTTTCCCATAATGTTTTAGTAAGATATAAAAAGTATAGGTTGGGTTACTGGTCTTGGTTGTACTCATACTATTTGCAGTATTCCCTGCTAATATTATGGACAGTCCCAGAGAGTTTTGTCATATTGCCTAGTATGTAGCAAGTGTAACCAAAGCCTGGTTTTACTCTAAGCATGCTCATGGAAACTAGCATTTCTAATCTAAAAACTACCTAGCAAGCTGCTGCTCACATCCCACAAACAGGAAGGCCAGGTTATGAAGTACACTGATATGTTCTCAGAATACCTTTCTACATAGTACATATACACAAACACATATACTCAGTTTTTAAAGAGAGTATTTCCTAGAACTTTCTTCAAAAGTGAATAAAAACACCATTAGATACATTAATAAAGACCAGAAAACGTACTATCTATGATTAAGAGAGAGAGAGGAAGTTACTTATTTATTTTATTTCCTACCATTACTATTATTTTTTCCATGGGATATATTATTTCTTGCTCATGGGATAAGAATAGCTTGAGCAGAGGAATTCTGATAAATGGAGAGAGGGGGGAAAATAATCACAGAACTCTGTAATTTTTGGTGAAGCTAGCTGCTTTGCAAAGACACAGCTAGTATAATACTTAGTTTGTATATACATTGCAAGTTTTAATAGTAGATAGTAATGAGTATTTCATTATTTAACATCTTGAATTCTATGTTATTTGGTTTTTCTTATTGGATTCATGTAATGTGGCCCATAACTAAGTTCTTTGGATGGTTTATAAACAAATAAAGCAATACAAAACTGGGGCAGAAAGCATGCAGAGCATGGCTTCTATATGTTTTTCTGAATGAAATGATACATAGTCTCTGTTTGCATGTATTTCTGTACATGCACTTTATCCTCATGGACTAGAATACATTTGTATGTGTTGCTTGTGTCCCTGTGAAAATCTAATCAGGGAGTGTGCATTAGTGTTACCTCCTTTTGTGTCTATGTGTTTGTGCAGGGATTTAATTAGGTTGAGTGCATATGTGTTTATCGGATCTGTGTATGAGAGAGAGAATGTCTAAGTAGCGTTGAGGCCTATGTGTACTATGTGTTTCTTCTCTCCCCTAATCTTGTGTTGATGTGTTTTGTGTGGATGCACTGTGAAGAGAAATGTGGGTAACGTTCTAGATTACATGACAGAAGGGAGGAGGAGGAAGGGCACCTTAACAATGGAGTGCTTGGCAGCATGCTGAATCACTGTCCAGTTGTCTCTCCCATACAGATGCTTCAGAAAAATATTTTCTCTGGATTATTTTCTTAACCAGTCTCCGGCCAAAATCCACAACAAGTTTGGGCCCATTTTCTTCTGTTTTTGGAGTGTTATCCTGCTGATGAACAGACAGGGTCCTCAGATTTTTAACTCAATTACTTTCTAACATTCCATTGAGCTAGGAAAAAAACATAAAAATTAGAGTACAATTGGAATCAAAAGTTAAACAAAAACTAAAACAGCTGTTCATTCATCACACATTGCAACACAACAAAACCAACCGTAGACAGATCTGGAAGCCAACTCTGCTCAGACAATACTTTTATAGAATATTACCCACATATCTGTGGTTTATTTACTCAGGTTGGAAGCAGTGGTGGTGGCATTTTTTGGCAAATCCCAAAAACAGGTTTGGATGTTTTGATGCAAAATATGACAGAACCAGTCAATGGCCAGAATATGCTATTGATATTTTTCAGAAATGACCCACTGCTTAGTAAACTAATCTCTCTTTAGCCAAAAGAATAAATAGATTCAGAGTCACTGGGAATTGAGCAACATATAAATTTAATACATTATAATTATTATTTTATTAGATAGAAGCAAATGTTACATTATAAAGGAAATATCCAACATCATTTTAATTCCCCAAGATACGCCATGATGTGCCGGTTGCCTTCCTGAAAAAAATTCGCAAGTGGGTCGGAAAATTGTTGAGTTAGAATTCATTCGAAGATTTAATCCTGTTACCAATGAATTAGAGTGAAATTTACCAATGCAACAAGATTTGTATTCAATATTGCTTGTTGATGAACAATTATTAATATAGACAGTTCTTATTTAGCAACCACAATTGGAATTGGCATGCCAGTCATTAAGCGAAGCCATTACTAAGTGAAACATCACAATTTTACTGTAGTTTTCCTTTCCTTTACAAACATGCAAAGATCATAAATCTAAAGATTGGTTGTGCAAGTAATTTCTCATCACTATTGTAATTGTGAATAATCATTAAATGAGTCAGTTGTTAAACAATGATTACCCTTGCAGTTCACTGTTCACTATTTCCCATCTTGCTATATGACTGTATATATTCATCACAAAAGTAGGCGTCATATATCTGATGAAGTGAACTATATGCAAAAAAATGAAAGTATAGCATGGTGAAATTTGAGGAGGTGTACCAACGTCACTGGGATTGGCCCACCCCACCTGCACTGGAAGAGAGGGCATACTGCAGATCCTGTCAGCCAAAGAATTTCAGTTGGCCAGGATCCAGGAGAAGAGCCTTCCCTGCTTTGGTTCATGCCCTATGGAACATATTACCTCCTGGAGTGAGATTGGCTTCCATTCTTCTGACATTTCATAAGAGCTTTAAGACCTGGCTCCAGATGGCCTGAGGACCTAGTGGGGGAACTTCACACTGGATGGTTGACTAATTAAAACTTAATCCCACCTCCTGTCCACCATCCCCACCCCCTGTGTGTCCTGGGTCCTCTTTGCCATTGGATGTTAATTATTTTATTTGCTAATGATTTTATCTGCTGTGTTTCTATGATTGATGTTTTTAATGTTTTTTTAATGCTTTGATGCTTTTATGTTGTAAGCTTTCCAGAGTCATTGGATATGAGAAGGGCAGCAAACAAACAAACAAATAATTTGGAGGAGCATTAGCTTCTAAGGTGGGAATCATCCCTGCCAAATTTTGGAGTGGTTAAGTTAATTCTTGAACATAAAGTAGCTGATTTTGATATTGAGCCCAAATACAAGGTATTAGCTTAGTGCACTTTTCCATAAATAATCTTGCTAATAGACCAAGTCAGCCAACACCGATAATAAAATATGCTGATTTAATCATTCAAGACAAGGGGCTATATAAAATGAGGTGGAGCTTTGAGTTGGGACAATCAAAATAATGTGAGTTAACTGTAGCTAAGGTAATTCAAACAAACAATACCTAAACATATTTTTCCCATGGACCAAAAAAGCACCTTTACTTTTCATGCCTAAAATAGAAGAGAGAAAAAATATTTCAATCAACACGCTATTTAGTTGAATTTAGAAGGCCTCACCTCACAGAAGAAACTATTTCTCACAGAAAATGAAAATGATTCGGTAATATCTGCATCTTCTCTAATACACATTTGTAGCACTGGTTTTGTCATGTTCAAGGGAACATCTATAAGGAAGCTGATGAATCCATCTGAAGTTCCTTGAAGATATTTTAAAAGATGTCTTAGAAACAAATCCTACCACAGTAGTTCAAGACAAAAAGTGAGACAAACGGCTCTCTTCTGCCATCCATGTCCTGGAGGAAATGAGGTTACTTGCATCTCTGGTGATCCAATTTCCTTTTCTATAAGGAGCATACCATTGCTAACCTCAGTGAAGGAAATTAGCAATTACATCCATAAATCACTGAGTAACTGGCCATGCTGCTGCTGCTGCAGCATGAGAATACCTATATGCAAATCAAGTATGCAGTCATTGGAGATCTTTATGCCCTAATACCGATACTAAAAAGAAATGGAAGTGTTATACTTAATCTCCTGTTACTTAATTTTTCTATATTCTACTAATTTTTTTCTATTAGAAAAGACATTTTTAAAACCTGAATTTCACCTTCTAATCCAGTATTTCTCAACCTTGGCAGACGTATGGACTTCAACATTTCCAGCATGCTGACTGAGGAATTCTGGGAGCTGAAGTTTATACATCTTCAAATTGTCAAGGTTGAGAAACACTGCTCTGACTTTAGGAAATAACACTGTATCTGTCCTACTTTATTTTGATGACCCCTTCATTCTCACTTGTAGACGCAAACCAATGTTCAGCCGACCCTCCAGCTTGTAGTAATATATTGACATGATGAAAAATTAGAAATTAAATGAAAGTGTTTTAATTTGTTAAGCAGTGTGTCAACTCCCACCAAAACTGGAAAATTTCAAATTGAACAGATTAAACTATTTAAATATTGAGGAAAGTATTCCTGCTTTGGAGCAACAAACTTTAAAAAAATGATAGCCAGTACCCAGAAGGCTTCAGGGCTTTAGATAAACGTTCTGGTTACAATAACTTGCAGCAATCAAATTATTTTGAGTTAAGGTCCTGAATCTCTTTCTGTATGAAGCAGTTTTAGAATTAAAAAAATATATAGAAGCAACTCAGTCAACTTTTATTAACACTATGCTTCATGTTTCTTGATCCATGGTAAGCATACTTCTACAGTTAAAACTGGGCTGTGTTTTTGGTGGATATTTAAATGAGCATAACTAAAGCTAATTTCTCAGAAGGGAATCTGTCCCTGCCCATAAGCTTTATCTCCTAGAGATTCTCAGTACAATTCCTGCTAACATTTGGACTGAGGAAAGTCATGGTAGGCACTTCGATTTGAGTCTTAATCAGTGACACATTCGAAGTCATTATTATGAAGGCCTAGTTATTTTTCAGCTAATCGCTCCATTTCTCACATAAAGCTTAATATTTTATTCTCCAGTGGGTTGGAAGGGAGTCTAACAATATCCCATAGTAGAAATATTTCTTGCCATATTTGGATGAAGCCACTAAGACAATTCTGCAGGTTTTCTTGCATTGCACCACATACCATATTTGGCAATGCAAGTTAGTATTTCCCATCCATACCAAAGACAGACTGATCTAAAATTAAAATCTGTTGTGATTTTTATAAAAGGTACCAAATTCTGATCAACTTAATTGCTTTTAGAAGATGCTGGATTTGAATTATTCTTAGATTGAATAGTCTAACTAGATTTTCAGTTAATGTTTGTCACAAAATACTGTCATCTTAATATGTTAATTTCTTGTTTTGTTTTATTGGTGTATAGTATATAATTGCTTTCTTTTTGGTCTTCAGCTGTAAATAAAATAAATATGCCTGGATAGGGGTGCAAAAAGGAGTGAGGAATATTCAGCAATTTCTGTCAGTGCCAGGCTTCTCACTTCTAATGATGTTTTATCATTTTGGGAGAAAAGTTGGTAATATTGGAAGGGGAAGATATCTGTACATTTTCTTTTTTTGCTGAGGTGTTGGAAGTGTGTCTTATAGGCTGTACTACCAAGGACATAATAGATTGGGGGGTGGGGGTGACAGGCAGTTGTCACATATTTACAGTGGGCAACTTGCTATTTACTCTGATATTCCTTGTAGAATTTACAGAATGCAGCCTTCTTGGGGGCAGCCCTAACTGATTTAGCATTGTTTGGATGTTCTTTGTAAATGTTATACATTTACTAGCCATAATTTATCATTTTGAAGGTCATACTTAACCTTAACAATGTGTGAAGCCCTGTAATAATAGGCCTTCTTATATTCAGTAGTAATATTGCAATCTGTTAATGCCTAGGCCCTGAGGAATATACCCAGATGGTTGGAAAAGTACCAGCTTTATCTGAATAAGCTCACTGGACATCCCGCAGGAATACTATACTTCAAGCCAACTAATAGAAAAGGATCTCTCTGGGTTTTTTCAGCTTTTGAAATGATTGGGTTTTTTCCCTTGAATTCCCTTAATTTTTAGTCTTGGATTGTCTGATCAAGTCTGAGATACATTACGTGTATACATACATATGCATTTAATTTACATTAATTAGCTATCTCACACCTGTAATTCTGAAAGGGTCACATATTTGTTTCCAAGCCCCTCATGAATGAAGATAGCTGAGAATGCTGTGCCAGAAGGCAAAGTTATATAAGAGCACTCTTCCAAAATAATGCTGCTTTTGGAGAGCAAGTCCCCCTAAGCATGAATTAGCTCTCAGTAGAAATTCTGAAGATACAGGAATAAAAGCAGCTGTGCCTTCAGCCCCTACTTTATTTTATGTATTTTATTGCATGTATTTATTTGTATCTCACCTTTATTATTTTTGCAAACAACTGAAGGCAGCTAACATGTCCAATACATCTCCCTCTTCCTATTTTCTCCACAGCAAGAACCCTCTGAGGTGAGTTAGGCTGAGAGAGAACGACTGACCCAAGGTCACCCAGGTGGCTTTCATAGCTAAGGCAAGATTTGAATTCATAGTATCCTGTTTTCTAAACTGGTGCCTCACCCACTAGACCAAATTGGCACTGTTCACTTCTGTGTAACTTCTATATGAAGCTACTGGGTGAGGTCATCTGTAGTTATGGGATAAGGTAACATCAGTATGCTGATGATACCCAATTATACATCTCTTTTCCTGGTGAAGTTAGCAATGCTGTTGACATCCTGCATTGGTTTCAGTTTGCTTCTCAGTTCAATTTAAGATGCAGGTTATGACCTCTGAAGCCATACATGGCATTGGCTGGGTTATTGAGGAAACTTCCTCTCCCAAATCATATCTACATGCCCTATCAATTCCAACAGAAAGGACGTTAGGGGTCTTGTCTGTGAATGAATGTCATCTAATGGGATGCAGGAAGAGAGTCTTTTCTACTATGGCATCGATCCTCTAGAACACCATTCCGATTTTCAATTCAATCTTTATTACAGTCAAGGACCAACACAGAACATCTTCCCTTTAGGGTCAGAATGGCTCTGATCTTACTGGTCATCTGGAAGGACCTGAACAGAATGCTTTGCTATTTCACCTTGGAATTTGATATAGTAATGGTGTGGAGCCTGCAAAATGACTGTATTGATGGTGAGATTGACTATACCCTCCTACAGATTATTATTTTGTTCTTATTATTTTGGTTATTTTAATTTTTAATACTCTAACCCATCCAGAGTCATGTGTGAGAGATGAACGGCTATATAAATAGAATAAATAAATGTAGAAATAAATAAATAAAACCTATGAGTAGGAGGACAAACAGGACAATGTCTCTATTGTAGGTTGCGATACTGGACACAGCCACTCATTCCTTTTTTGATGGGGTGAGACAATCCTGCTCTGATGAAGAATTTTATCCTGAAATACTTGTTGGTTGGTTTTTTTTCCTTTTTCCTAACATATTTCTTACTACTGGAGTCCTTATCAAAGGAGAATACTTGTGCCTATCTTTTGATCTGTGGTAAACAAATACTATTTTTATTAATCCCAGACGTTTCCCTCATCTTCTGCATTGTCAGGCAGTCACAACACTGTGACTATGGATTTATCCCTCAATTTCTTCTTGAAAAATAATTTAAAGAATTTATCTGTCAGTTCTTTACTGTTTGTAATATTTCAAACTACAAACTGCCCCTTCTTTATATTCCAGTGGAAAAAACTTTTAAGATACAAATTAAGTAAAGTTATCCAGTGATATTCCTACTGCTTTCATAGATGTAAGAAATGTACAGTATATGTCAGAAAAACCAGTCATTTAATAATGTTAAAAAATACATGGAGTATCTACTTTACAGAACTTAAGCTTACAGAGATAAAATATTTTAGAATATGTATCATAACCCTTGTTGAAAGAGAGATAAAAGAATATTGAAATTTGGATGAGCCTGAACTCTTGCTTCTAAAATGAATGTGATAATTTTAATATTCTTTTAAAAATGAATTCATTTTTAGAGAAAGTAATAAAAATAAGAGAAATGGTCCCTTTTTATGGATAGACAGAAAGCTAGAGTAACTGCCAAACTCATGTATCAACCTATTAATTCAATGACTATAACATAGCATATTGTTATTATATAGCAACTATGATGAGTTCATTAAAATAATGGGTAAAATGACAGAGCAACTTAACTTTAAACATATATATTATAAATATTATTTGGTTCTCCAGCAAAAAGGATTCAGAGACCATTAAAGCATATCTCTGAACTGGTAGCCTATTTAAAATTTGGCAAACATAAAAATCAGCTCTGCCCTGAGGTCTCCTACCATACTTTAATTATAAAACTTGAAAATAGATATGATCTAAAAATATTAAATCTGGAAACTCTAATAGAAAATAAGATATATTTTAGACATGGTTTTATTAGATATTATAGTGAATAATTGGACAAATTAGATTCCTTCTCTTTGGTACCTGAAGATCTATTATATATTTTTAAATTTAATAACCAAATGTTCATTAATGGTCTGGACTACATTGGCAATTGCACTTAAACTGTAGAAACAAATTTTAAATTTGATAACATTTTGGCTAATATGTATGTGAAAGAATTCCTAATCAGAATACCTCCAAAAATTCTGAAAGGGAATTTCCATTTAGGAAGTTAGAAATGGATTTGACATACAATCTCAAAAATGTGTTATGTAAGAATAGAAAGAGGAGATTTTTAAGAAACTGCTTTTTAAAGAACAAATTTGCAATAATCACAAGTTCATAGGTAAGAAATGGAAGTCTGACTTTGTGCAAATCTTCTGCAAATTTTTCAGATGCCCTCTAATAATGTTTAGGATAATGCTAAAAGATTATTTAAATTAATGTATTATTGATTTAATAATTATACAACTTATTGATTTAGTCAGATGGTTCATTACTGTAACTACTACCGTTGTTTAAAATACTTTATGTTATCATTTCAGCTCAGAAACAATCTCAGTATTATTTATAAGGATTTACAAAATTCTCTGAATAAAGATGAGAATAAAAATAATCCATAAAGCATATATTACAGAGAAGCCCAGTTCAATTACAAGGAAATCCATCATAAAAGCCTGGGTTTTTAAAAGATGCCTAAAACACATCAGTATTGGTCTAGTGTACCACAAAGAGGAAGCGGTTCTACAGGACTGTTGCCAGCACAACAATCTGCAAGACACTTTATGAGTGGTGAATAAAATGTCATCCTGGTCCTATTAGATCTCTCAGCGGCTTTTGATACCATTGACCATGGTATCATGCTGCACTGGCTGGAGGGGTTGGGAGTGGGGGGCACCGTTTTGCGGTGGTTCTCCTCCTATCTCTCTGACCGGTCGCAGACGGTG
>JANHZT010003193.1:109594-121081 GCA_032468215.1 Stegonotus admiraltiensis
TACTGATGGTATCTCACCCCAAAACCACGGATGATCTTGCCCAGCGGCTTCACATAAATGTTGAACAGGAGGGGTGAGAGGACCGACCCTTGTGGCACCCCACATATGAGGCGCCTAGAGGTCGACCTCTGCCCTCCTGCCAATACAAACTGCGACTGGTCAGAGAGAAAGGAGGAGAACCACTGCAAAATGGTGCCTCCTATCCCCAATCCCTCCAACCAGCGCAGCATGATACCATGGTCGATGGTATTACTAAATGAGGACTATCTGTAATCAGATTGGGTAACATAAATGTTTCTTTGCAACCATATAAAAATAAATTACTGAACATTATAAACCCCATACTTAAACACATTGTTTAATAATTAGGGAATATTGTGATAATTTTCTTTGCTACTAATGTTATAGATGCAAAGTTGACGCAGTGGCTAAAACTCTTCTTAAGAAATCAGCAAAAATGACACACACCAGAAAGGCTACAAACTGCAAATGGAGGAGGAGGGAGGGAGGGAGGAAGGAAGGATTGATTTTGGGGTATTAATGGCTAAAACCAGGATACCTCAAAACCAAATTGATTAAGAAGGCCTTTAAGAAAAAACATACTGTGTATAGAGTTATATTTTGCTTGTCCTGTTGTTATTATTAAATATATATTTGTAAGCCAGTTTGAATATTAATGCTATACAAAACTGAGAAAGAAACTGATTGATTAAATAACATCTGGAGCTTGTGGCTATGTAATATATAATAGCTGTCAATTATGGCTGAGAATTAAGCATCTGGCACTTCATTGAGCAAGACATCATTTGATTGGCTTTGCAGACACTAATGACTTTTAATAAAAAAAATCCAAGGTAATTTTGAAAAGAGAAAGAAGGTAGGGGGAAACAGTTCAGGTAATTATTTTATAGCTAGAACTGAAAGTATATTAGAGTTCTGACAGAGCATGTAATTATTTTTAAGGTGTTTATATGAAGAATTAATAACTGGGCATATTTAAGACTCATAAATATCTGAAAGAGACTATTCAAATTAATGAATGCTTTATGATAGAGACTTGGCAGTTAATTTTCAGAAGATTTACAATACAATACTATACATGTTTAGTTAAATTCAGTGCACCAAACTCCAGGCCAGCTGGGAAAGGGGTGTAGCATGAAATGTACATATGTAGTTAACATCTATTTTCTGATGTCACTCACAAAGATTCCAATGGCTATAAAATAGAAGGACCACTTTCTTTATGAATTGAGGGTTGCTTGAACTTTGAAAAAGAAGGAATAGTTCCTATAATTTATGGCTTCTGGGTGAATATAATATACAGGTAGCCCTCAACATATTACAAGTAGCTTGGTGACCTCCACACTGTTGCTTATGGCTCAGATTTGATGGCTGACACCCCGCCCTCACAAACACGTGATACCATTTTGGCCGCTTGCAGCATTCCATAATCACATGACCGCAATTTACAACTGGTAAGTTGAATTTATTTCCAGATTCCATCAAAAAAAAGCCCTTTGCGGACAATGAATTTGCTTAACAATTGCAACATTCGCCCGACAACCACTGCAAAAAAAGTTTATAAGTTTGGGCGCAGTCATGTGATAACCCACTTAATGACCAGCATGACTTACAACGATAACTCTGGACTCAATTACCATCATAAGTCGAGGATTACCTGTACTGCAATATAAGCTGAGAATGTTATGGCATTGCATAACATTCTCAATATGTGTTCTTCTCCTACTTTTGAAATCCCCTTCTGTTGATTGTTCTGTTTTTTATGGGCTTTGGGTGTGCTTTCATTTTCTTTGCTGCCATTTAACAGTTTTAAGCAATTGCAGACTGTGCCCAGTTCAGTTCATATAAGAGAAATGTTGCTGTCAAAACAGATTGTGGAAGGTATCTAGAAAAATGACAGGTTCCACGTGAACCACAATTGGATATGTTTCGCTTATGAAAGTATCTTTGATCATTGCAAAGCTATGTTAGCATAGGGGAGTTTTAGATTTCTTTTCTCCTCAATTTATCTTGCTGCAGGGCCCTATGACAGCTTATGTAATGGCAGCAAATGAATACATGTCAACACCTCCAAGTTCTGTTAACAGGTAGTTGATGCATCAGTTGGGAATAACTACTACAACTACTAAAATTCATAAATACGTATATATTTCTAAATATTTATTTAGCATTAGTAGGCTAGAAGTTTCTAAGATCAGCTCTATTTTTATTTGTTTAATTTTTTAAAAAAACATTGTGTACCTTTGTAATCAAGAAAAAATGTACACAATGCCATTCAAAATGCTGAACACTAATGTGACACTGTTGACAAAGATCAGAATATTGAATAAAGAAGTATTTCCAATGGTAATGAATGGCCAGGAGAGCTGGACACTTGAGAAAGTGTAGGGCAAGATAGATCCCTTGAAATTATTGATTGGAAGTTGGTTACTAAGAGTATCATGGACTGCAAGAAGAACCAATCAATCTGTCCTTGACTAAAGAAGAATGACTACTTCCCCGGAGGCAGTAATCAGTAAACAGAAATTCCCATGTTTTGAGCAAGTGATATAATTGGATGGTCGCCTTTTTTCTAAAAAGCATGGTTTCAAAAGTTGGGAGAAGCAGAAGGAGATTGTAATATCCCTGGAAACTACCTAGTAGTTATTACTAAAGACAAGTTAGGTTGGCCAATTGTGGAACATACTAAGGAGCTGAACCGAACTTGATGACACCTAAACACAAAATAATAACATCTTTTCTCTTTCGGTACATAATTTATCATCCTTATGCTTGTAACAAGGGAATGCATATTCTGGGATTTAAACTGGTATTATATGCTCTGGACAAGAAACATGTCTTCAGAGTAAATGTTAGTATAAACTTGTATTTTTAAAAAGAAAAGAAAAAGAAAGCTGAAATATTCAGGATGGTGAGTTCTTGAAACAATGCCATTTCTGAAGTTTTGCAGAATCCCGAGTTTATCTCTCTAGTTTATCATAACATTTCTCCAGGCCTCTGGTTTATTAATGCATGATTTATTCGTTTACTTTATATACCACTTTTCTTTCCAATCAAGCATTCAAGACAGCTAATAAAAATGCAAGTACAGAATGAAAAAGCAAGAAAAATATTTATTAATTGACAATTAGCAGTTAAAAGCCATGCAGAAGAGATGCGTCTTAGCTGCTCTTGCAAAGGAGATGGAGGGCAATGTGCAGGGGGGGGGAAACCCTCTTCTGTTTGCCAGATGAAATGTATACATAATGTTTTGATTTTGCTTTTAGAAGTATATCAAGAAAATTATGCATGGGTGATGATGACCTTAAGCAAAGTAGTGTAGTTTTTGATGATTTAAATCTTATAATTACAAGTGGAAACCGCAGCAAAAACCTCCTGATTGGTTTTCCTTTATTTTTGCCGTAGGAGATACTCCATATTCCTTTTGGTGACTATTGTGCTGTTCTAGACAGTTTCCCACATACTAGCTTTTTGAAAGTCTTTTAGTTCTTCTGAATTTGATACTACAATTCCATCTCTGGTTGTGTGCATTTTGGTTTTGTTTCTATTTCTACACAGGCATTTAATTTGCAATTACAAGGAGGCATAAGAATACAGGCAGTAAACTTAGTGGTGAGAGCTGTGGTGGTGCAGTGGTTAGAATGCAGTATTGCCGGCTAATTCTGCTGATAGCCAGCTGTTCAATTCTCACCGGCTCAAGGTTGACTCAGCCTTCCATCCTTCCGAGGTTGGTAAAATGAGGACCCAGATTGTTGGGGGCAATATGCTGACTCTGTAAACCACTTAGAGAGGACTGTGAAGCACTATGAAGTGGTATATAAGCCTAAATGCTATTGCTAGTGCTTGTATAATCATTTATCTCTAGTAATAAAAGAAGTATGGAATACTACAGGGCAAGAAAATTATTGGAATTTGCCCATCATCCTCTGTTCATGCCTCCGTTGCCTTAATGCTTGCTAATTTAACACCAATGATGTTTTTCTATTTCTGATTACAAAAAGGTAACTTGAGAGAAGTGATTCTTGAGATATTAAGTCTCTACTTGGGCTTTACCAGACCTTTAGGGAGTGACACTGAAACTCTTTGCTTCATTCCAGCTAGTCTATTATTCTAGCCATCTTTAACCTTCTGTCAATATTATTGTAATTTCTTTGATTGTTGTCAGCTGTCCAGGGTCATTAGAAATCAAGGGCATACAAGTTTAATATATTACAGTTGACTGCATAGTCAGTCAGATGTTTAGACTAGGTTTGGCATTTTTATCCATTTATCAAGTCTTTCCCAAGTCCTTCCAACCTATCAAGTCCTTTCCCTGAGATAGGCAGGTGTTGTTGATTAACAATAATAAAGGAATTGTTGCAGGATGTTCCAAGTGGAGCTGTTTATTTGCAATTGATTGATGGTGATTTTGTCAGTGCTGATGGAGTTCAAGTAATACTCCAAATGTTTTGGGATTGCATCCAAAATGCCTACTATTATTGGTAGTATCTTTGCTTTCTTTCGCCACAGTTGTTCTATTTCTATTGGCAGGTCTTTGTATTTTGTAATTTTCTCCAATTCTTTCTCTACTCTTCTGTCTCCAAATACTGCCACATCCACTACCCAAACTTTTTGGTCTTTCTTATCAACAATTGCTAAGTCTGGGGTGCCATGTGGCATGTGCTTGTCTGTTTGAATTCTAAAGACCCAAAACACTTTAACTCTTTCATTTTATATTACTTTGTCTATTTTATAAGTCCTATCAGTTCTTGCTTGAACGGAAATGGTATTTCTTAAAGTTATTCCAACACACCATTGTTACTATTTTGTGTGTGAGATCCTCTTATAGCAGCTACCTAGTTGGTTGATTATTTCATCAGCTTCTTTGCAGAAATGGCATGTGCTGTTTGTTGCTTTCTTCTCAGTTCTGGTTTTGTGTGCATATGTGTTTAAGGCTTGGTCTTGTGCAGCCAAATTAGCCCCTCTGTCTCTTTTTTTTACAATTTTCATGCTCTTACCCATTGCTGATTCTTGCTATAATCTGCTTTGCCTGATAGTTTGTTAGTATACTGGCCCTGTAATGCTTTGCCTTGCCATGTCTCTTCACTTGGCCTTTTCTGTAGGCCAGTTTGGTCTCACCAGTACTCAGTAAGCTTTCATGGTGTACTAGCTTCAGTGTATTTTCTTCACTGTCCTTCAGATATTCTTCCAATTCTCTTTTTCTTCTTCAACCGTCTGGTATACTTGCAACATTCCATAGCTAGCTGTGCTTCTTGTTAAATAGAGTTTGTCAACGTTGCTGCATGGATGAAGGGCATGATTCATTATTTCTCTGGTCTGCCCATCCAGAGCTTCTACTTTAGTCCAGTCCACTATTCCAGCTATATATCTAACAACAGGAATTGCCAAGGTATTAATCACCTTGATATTATTTCTGCCACTGACTTTCGACTTTAAGATCTTCTTCTTCCCCATGTTGTATTCACTTCTAACTTTCTTTGTGACTTTTGTGTGTTTGATGTTGTCAGCCTGAAGGATGCTGAAATATTCGTAGTAATCAACTTCATCCAACCTTTTATGTTATTTCCATAGGGCATCTTGATTCCTTCAGTTTTCACTATTTTATTCCCTGTTGATGAGGGTGACATCCAGTCCAAACTGCATGCTGTATATCTTGGCTGTATATATGGACAGAACTGAACAGTGATTCCATTTCAGATGGTGTTTTTCCATACAGCCTCAAATAGTCCACATGAAGAAGGTAGGATAGCCTGATTTCGATGTTTGATAGTCATGGCCTGACTTGTTCAGTATAGTTGATAGAGGAATCAGTGAAACTGAACTACATCAGCTATCACATCAGTTAGCAGTTTGAATGTTGTTGGTAAACAGGAGATTGGCTTGAAGTAGCCTAGTACTGATTCTTTTGTTGGATCTTTCATTAACAGGTAGGTTTTGCCAGATGTTAACCCATGTTCAGTTTCACAATTTTGTTGTTAAACTGCTTGGCAATCAATGGGTGCATATCTGTCAGATATTTCAACCAAAATGTGCCTCATCCTCACCTGGTGCTGCCTTTGGGGAACTTTGAATTCCAGCTGCAACTTTTCAATGGCAGGTCTGCTGTAATACATCTCTCCTTATCCATAATTAAATGGTAAGAGGACAGATCTGAAGAGAGGAAAGTTCTCCTTTTGATAATGTGCCAGTCCAGGGTTGAGGGTTTGCCATCAGTAGTTTCTTATGGTAGAGGAGGAAAGATAGTGATTGTCCTTTGAAAGGCTCTGCATATATCAGCCCCCAAAACAGATCAGACCAGTAAACCAATTATACAGGAACAACTTATTGGCTGTAGTAAAAGAATCTTGCAAGTCTGTTTGTGCCCTACCTCCTCCTCCCTGTTATAGTTCATTGAATTAGAAGAGTGGCTGCCTGAGTCATTTCCAAATCCTATCTTGTTGTTCTGGACTTTAAAAAAATGTTTCTAACTCTTTTGCTTAGGTAACAGCTCCTGCTCAACTCTATTAAGGTCATCTTTTCTATTAAGTTCAATTTCTACAGCCAGTTAACAAAAGCTCTGATCCATATAAAAATGAATGTGAGGCCTTATTCCTGAGGGTGGCTGTGAGCGACAAGCTGGAACTGTAGCTGATGTACTGTTCTCCTGATGCACAATTGCACCCCATCCAAACTGCTGGTTCTGAGTGTCAGATTGGTATTGATTTTCTCAGGTTTATTGTTCTGGGGACTTCAATCTGCCTTCTTTGGTTGAAGGAATCAGAGGCAAGTCAACATAGGTTTGTTCTAGTCATCACAGACCGAATGTGTTAGAGATGATGATTATGATCATGATTTTGGAGTTAATAAGATCTGAAGGTGAGACATATTAACATCACCCCTGATTCATCCTGGTGAATCGATATTTTGTTTCCATGGAGATGATCAGTGCCACTGACCTTTGCAAGGAGAATGGTTCTATTCAGTCTGCCCCAAGGAGCTTATGGATCCACTCACTACTATTCAGGGGTTGGTTTCAGTTAGAGGAGGGAGACTTAAGTTCTTCACCATTCCACTATAGGACTCCCCATAGTTCAGCTCTCTCCCATTTCCTGATTAATATCCCTAGTATATGAAGCTACTAGGAGTGTTCTATTATGTTGTGGGGTTTAATTAACATGCTGGTGATACCTAATTATGAATCTCCACTCCACTCTGAACAGAAGATCTTGTAAAGTTTCTATTTCAGTGCCTGGAGTTTGTTAGAATCAGGAAAAACATACTTAAACTCAGTTCCAGCAAGATTGTCTTTAGAAGCCAAGAGATTCCAGTAGAATTCCACCTTTTGGGCCTGTATGGATTTTTTGTGCATGCCTGGTGCAGAGCTGATCCACAATACTGGTGTCTACTTAGCTGCTTCTACAAGCAGCTTGGAGGCATGTGGTCAGGAGGATCTTAGCACAGCTACATAATTTGCACTAATTGTAGCCACTCCTCGAGTTGGAGACTTTGTTGATTTTATTCTTGTCTTTGTCATTTCATAGTTGGACACTTGCAACTTATTTTATCTGTCCATGAAGAGTTGGAAAATTAATTTCGTCTGGAATGCACTAACCTGAGTAGAAATGGGTTCCATTTGGCTTGACACTACTACCCAGGGAGCTATACTGGTTGACAGTTCATGTAGTCCTCAAATTACAACTGAAATGGAGTCTTGTCTGTTCTGGTCATAAATAGTAACAGTTGTAAAACAGTCGTAAATTGGGTCAGTGAGTAACTGACCCAATTTTTAACATTTTTGGAGAGGTTGTTAAGTGACCATAGTGATTGTAAAATGAATACCACAGTCATTAAGTGCATGCTATGGTCATTAAGTGAATGCCACAGTCATTAAGCGAATTCATTGTTTCCTGTAGCAAAGTTTTGCCAAAACTCAAAAAAGTCAGTGCCAGTTTTTGGCAAAACCTCATAAAATGTGTTCAGATGACCATGGGATGCTGCAAACGTATATGTGGCTGTGTTGCCGAGCACCAGTGGTGCAGTCATGTGATTGTGGGGGCTCTTGACCACTGGAACTTCTAATCTAGGTCATAAGTCCCTTTTTCCAGGTAGGTCATAAGTTTGTATGATCACGAAGTGATCAGTCATAAGTTGAGAACTGCATGTACTTTTCTGGTTGCAATTCAAGTTTTTGGTTACCACCTTTAAAGTCAGAACCTGGGTGTGACAGTCTCCTTAAGGGAGAATCTGCTCGTGAAGTAAAATCTAAGACTTGTTGACATCAAAAAGCCTGAGGATGAGCATTCCTTGTGCAGCCCCCTTCTCTGGAACACCAGATCCACTGAGATAAAGATGTGTGCCTTTTCCTCGCTGTTAAAGGAATATCCAAAGGGATATTAAAACCTTTCTCTTCCAAATGGCTTGTGGGGATGCCATGGAGGGTGACTCCTGAAGAAGAAGCAGCACATATTTTTGAGGGATTAAAAGGGTTTTATAAGGATAATAATATTTGGAGATGTTCTGCTTTCAGTTTAGTTATTTTGTACCTACTGTTTAGCCTTAATTGTTAACCCAGTTCTGAACTGTGGGATGCATGTCATTCAGAGTCATTTCTTATTGGAGGGACATATAAGCTCATGAAAAGAAAAGAAAATGGGCACATATTCAATCACTAATGTTCCCCTGGGCGATCACATCTCTTTAAGAATAAAACCCTCTTTTGCTTCTGCTCCATAAAGAAAGGAGCGGAATGTTGCCCCTGCTCTGTATTTTCTGTACATGCTGTGTGCATTTCTCTGGCCATTTTCAAAAATGTCTGAGCCATTTGTACAAAGACAAAAATCCCTGGACGTCAAGAGGCCATTTTTCCTGCATATAAATTCTCACAGAAAGCTGTAATTTTGGCATAGCCAGGCACCTTTCCAACAGTTCCAACCATGGCTGCAGGTTGTAGAGCACAGTTTCTGTAGAGCACAGGCTCTATGTGAGTATCGAGTTGGGAGAATAGGTAATGGCTCACTCAATGAAGTAAGAATTCAGTGCATCTGCATTTATAAGCGGGCAAACCCAAACCAGGTAGATTTTTTTAAGGGTCTAGAAATTTACTAGAGTGATTAAGAGATTCATTGTTCAGGTTATCCAGTAAATTCACTTCAAATTCAGTACATGAACTACACAGAGACCTGTGTCCAAGTCCCATGGAGTTCCTGTGTTACAAATAACAAAACAGAAATTTTACAATTTGAACAGTGTTGCCACTAATCCAGAAGAAAATTGTCTTGAGTGTCTAAGAAGATTGATGGCATGGGTTCCCCAGGGCACACTGTCAATAAAGAGGCAAAGCCAATATCCTATGTGAAAGGGCCCATAATAAGAGAAGAACCTCATATAATAATGCTTTTCAGACTTTTTAGTTGCCCATTTAAATCTTAATCTAAGTTGGAGAAGGAAGGAATTTTGTTCCGGTGGAACAATTTAGATAGATAACCTTTATTGTCATTTTTACTGTGGGCACACTGATACTTTCACTGTGGGCACACTGTCCATCTTAAATACATATCAGAAAGTGGAAGCTTGAGAGTTTACAAGATTGATACTATATGGACCAAAACTGTGACTGAATCTGGTTGTTCTGCTTTGGATACCATGAAGCCTCCTCCCAGAAGGTAACAAGGAAAACAGGTTGTGAAGAGAATGTGTAGTGTCCCAGACATACTGCGGACCCTGGTCAAGAATCGTTTATATGCTATGCCCTGGATAGAAAGAAGTGAACTGCCAATAATATTTTCTGCCATCCTCATCACTCTCTGCACCGCCTTCCTGTCTGAAGCAGTAATGCTTCCAAACTGTAAGGCAATATGACAGGAAGCTCTCAATCCTCCTTCTATAGAAAGTGGTAAGTACAGGGGAAGGAAAATGTACTTTTCTCATGTGACATAGAAAACGCAGGCGCTGCTGTGCCCACTTCACCAGTGTCTCACTATTGAGTGACCAAGCCAGCCTACTCATTAGCTGTATACCCAGAAATGTGATGCTGCTAATCATCTCCACAGGTGAATCATTTATACACAGAGGAGTGTGGCTGTGCTTTTCTGAAATTGACAGTGATGTCTTTAGTTTTTCCAATGTTTAAAACAAGGCTGTTTTTATTATACCAGTTCATCAAACCCTCTACCTCTTAACAGTAAGCACCTTCATTATCATCCTGAATAAGGCCCACTACTGTTGTATCTTCTGCATACTTCACAATACTTCTGCATACTTCACAATGGTGACAAACCTTGCACAACACAAATTTAGGATACAATTTTTCCACTGGGAATGATTGGTCCTCTTCTCTTCATAAGATTTACTGAGAATTTAGCCCAGTATGTATTACATTGTTAATACTGTGCTCATTCTCTCCCTCACTCTCCTCTCCCTTTCGCTCTTTCTCCCCTTGAAAAACTACTTCAGTCATGGTTATTGGGATCTCAAGTTTTCTTGACTGCAGTATTTTTTACCCTTTCCTATTACTGTGAATTATGGATGAAAGGGAAATGTTTCTGCAGTGAGGTCTTTTATGTAACAGAAGCTGCCACAGTGCTCTGTGAATGTAATTTAGGAGCACATCCTCAATGGTTTGCAGGACTAGAGATGATGGTTCTGTCCTTCTCCCCATCTGAATTGGGCTAATTCCTTACCCTTGCAATCTGAACTTTGCCTCCTTCATTTGGAGGGTGCCATAAAGTTGATAAATTGGAAAAATCACATCTTCAGTGTGCACTTATATAACTGTGGTTGGCAATTCCCCTCTCATCAGCCATAAAGATTCACTTCTTGTACTTCTAATACCAGGAGCATCTAGTTATTAATCAAACGTGTGACATCAAGAAGCAACTGCAGCTACAGCTGGTCAAAGAAAGTGTTGGGTGACCCAGGGGCTTTTTGAAGAAGGTAAAGAATGAAATAGAGGTAAATGACAGGAGACAAACATCACAGGTGTGGTGTTGGGTGTTGGAGGAGAAGGAAGGGAGAAATAGCAAGCCATGGAGGTAGGAGACTTTGGAACAAGACATGGAACTTCAAGAGAATTGGGCCTTGGGAACAGAAACATAGCTAAGAAGAGGAGATTCCATCATATTTAAGATTAAGTTGTATATCTGGTTGGCATTGTTTTTTCCTTTCTTGCATGGATTGAACCTCAGCCACCTAGGCCTTGTTTATTACAAAGAATAGATGCTATTACTGTTTAGAATTCCCTAGATTTTCACTAGTCTTTTAAAAATAGGTGGATAAGTAGGAGATCAACATTCTGCTGCCCTTGGACAGGAGGATATATCCACAAGCTGTACAATACTGTATATTAGACCAGCTTTTACAACTGGATCATATTTTTGGTTTGATTTTGGGAACTCAGCCATTGTGTTATCACAGGACCCGGTTTGTAGGGGGCAATAAGCTGACTTTGTATAAAAATATACAGAAGTATGAAGGCTATTGCTTAACGCA